>BHFT01046557.1:0-25842 GCA_004320025.1 Laticauda laticaudata
ACTTCAGCAGCTTTAATGGCTGCCTCTTTGCCACTGGCAAAAAGAACTTCTCCTGGATCTACCAGGGACTTTGCAATGTCCCTGGGATCAACAGGACGTACTATTTACAATCATCATCTCTTCGGGACGGTTTAGATCCAAATGGACCATCCAGGAGCAAAGATATCGGCAGCGATCTCGGACCTCCAAGATTGCATGCCGTATCATCGCGACGCCAGCTCCGCCCTCCAAGCAAACCCTTTCATTTGAATGGGCATTTTCCTGTCTAGAAACCAGCAAATAGTGCCACAAATTGCAATCACATGACCTCGGAATGCCATGACCAGTCATAAAGCTGAACCACTCAACATGGGGTCATGTGACCCTGGGAAGGGGACAGTGCAATTATTTACATTGGTTGCAGGTGCATTACAGATCACATAGCACCCATTCTGTGGCTATTTCAACTTTCAATACTCATAAAACAACCAGTCGTTAAGCAAGGACTGTAGATTGCAGAGCTAACAATGTATCAAAATGATCATCCCATTCAGTCTTGAATTTGGCACCCTCGAGATGCGGGGTGCCAAATTCCCTAGTCATTATAGGCTTGGGTCATACAAGTTGGGAAATATCCCAATGCAGCCAAAGGCATCAAATTAGGGAAGGTCAGACTATATAACACTTCATTGTGCTGCTTTTTATGCTATGCTTTCTGCTTTTGCTCTTAAGATAAAGCACTGTTCCAACTTGCACCACAAAAGTATTTGTACATTTGGATCCTTTTGTGCAAGAAACATCCCTTTTGTTTCACAGTGTGCTTCTTTTCACAATTCTGGATTTCACAGATGAACCTGAGACACAACTTTGCCTGGGGTAGACAAGATAATGTTAAAACTGAAATCTGGATAGATTGTGAGTTATCCAACACAATATGATAGCAGCTGCTGAAAAATGAATACTCAAGGATCAGAGCAATATAGCCAAGTTTTTACCGGAGATTCAAAATTTATCAGATTTTAAATTTATAGCTTTATAATCCCTGAAGTTAAACATGCTGCTTCAGCTTTGCCAGGGTTTCTTAAACTTGGGCCCATGAAGAGATTTCAGGAGGTCCGTGAACCTGAGTGGAGATATAAATTACGTTATTACCCAACTTTCATGAAATTTAGCTTTGCCTTCAATAACGGTTGTAGACAATAATTTATGGTCTCTAGACTCCTGGATTATTTGTTCAGTTTAGTAAATCTCACTACCTGAAATTATTGTGCCCTTAAGAAGGGCATTTTGTTATTGATTTAATAGATTAATAAACACGTAGAATAATATTGCATTTTTCTTAGAAGGAGATTGTAGGTTTCACCAGATGTTCAAGGAGTTCATGACCCAAAGGAGATTAAGAAGTCTTGAAGTCTGTTATCAAAAGTAAACCTTAGAATTTAGGATAAATTTTATGATTTATTTATTACCTTATAATCTCTTATCCTTAATTATTTTTTGCAACCAGTCTGAAATATGTAGGGCTTTGGATGAATCATGTTTTGTAATGAGAATTTTGTGTAATCCAATAACCATGTTTTATTACATTTGATAAGCTCTGAAAAGCCCTAGTCTCTTTTAATATCAGCAAATCAGTATCCCTGCATTATTTCGGATTGTTGGTTATGGCTGCATTATTTTGGATTGTTGGTTATGGCTGCATCTCAATTTTCCTGTCCTTCCACTATGGATGTCTCCAGGAAGAATTAATTGTATCTATTTATTTATTTGTCCAATTTATATGGCTGCCATCTCATATGAAGTGACCCTGGGTGACGTGCAATGGAACTAGGAATTAAATCATTTTACGAACTCATTAAATACGGTAAAAATAAATCAACAAGACAAGAGAAGAAAGACACTTACAACTGATATGCAAGTTCCGTACTACCATGGGATCCACAGAATTGCTTAAAATTTTGTTTTAAGGGCTTTCTAGAAGGCAATAAGGGTTTGGGCCAACCTCATCTTAGAGGGATAATGTTCCAGAGGGCAGGTAGTACAATGGAAAAGGCTTAACTTCTAGATTCTGTCAGATGGAATTCTGGCTGATGGGACTTCCAGAATGTCTCTCCTAATAGCATGGATTATGAGAAGAGGTGGTCGATCAAGTAACCTGGCCTATGCCATATGGCCCTTTAAAAGTCAAACCATCACCTTGAATTAGATCTGGAAGAAACTGGCAATGAACAAGATTCACAGAGCAGATGTGCAATGTATATCTACCTGGAGACACACATAATTCCTTGTGTCACTACATTTTGTACAAATTGAAGCTTCTGGATGTTCTTCAAGGGGAGCCCCATGTGGAATGCCTTACAGTACTCCATTCAGGAGGTGATCAGGCAGTAGTGGTATGCTACCAGTTCGGACCGGTTCATCCGAACCAGTCATAAAAAAAAAGCCAATGTTCAGCTGAGAGGAGGAATCAGCTGAGAGGAAAAAGAAGAGAAAAGCGTAGGATCAGCCCTCCCACCCCTGGATCACCCCTGCGCTTTTCTCTTCTTTATCCTCTCAGCTGATTGGTGCTGCAGGTCTCAGTTTGTGTGGAGAAAGCTGTGTGCCAGCATTAGGCAAAGCAGCCCACCAAGCCATGCCTACCGAACCAGTGGTAAAACAATTTGAACCCTACCTCTGTGACCAGGGCATGAGTAATGATGAGCAGAGCTTCACAATCCAGAGCTTCACAACTGGGGAACAATACAAAGTTGTGCCAAAGCTTTCCTGGCTATGACTGCCACCTTGCCAGAAAGATCTTATTACATACAAGATCTTATTACTGTCCATTTGGGACAGAACTATCCCAACCAGTACCAAAGATGGCCCTAAAATCCAAAGCCAGTCAGTCAATGGAAACTTACAGTCTCCAGGCACTGCAGATGTCCAGTACAGGACATCTGTAGAATCCCTTAATTCATCAGGGCTGGAGAGATACAATGCAGTATCATCAGCATACTGATAATATCTTATCCCATAATGACGATGATTTTCCCCAGCCTATTCATATAATATGCTTAACTGACACTCAAGTTTTCTTATTAAAGATTGTGATAGCACACATTTGTATCAAAGGGATAAAAAACAAAATTACCATATGATATATGCACAGTTCCATCCAGTTTCTCCAGGAAGTGTGCCACATCTCCTAGCCAAAGGAGTACTAGCAAAACTTCATAACACCTTGAGCTCTCTTTTCAGACAGTGGTATGGCTTGACAGCTATAGCCAATCTGAGCTTGGGAGTTGAGTTGTAAACTGTCAGGATTGGCAGTGAGATTGGTAACATAAAGGCTTTCTTTTTCAGGCTCGCTTTCTCTCCAGATTTTTTTTTTGGGGGGGGGCTAAGTATGCAAGAAGAGCCGTTGGGTTGGGCTTAGGTGTTAGCACAATGCTATATAAAGTTAGTTTATTCATTAAAATTCATTAAAATTTTATGGTACCTCCGGACACCTGCATAACTGGATAGCTGCATTCCTGTCAAACAGGCAACAAATGGTCAAAATAGGAAATGCCCTATCAAATCCTGTATCTGTCAACAGTGGTGTCCCTCAAGGCAGCATTGTAGGACCAACGCTCTTTATACTCTACATAGATTACCTTTGTGATCACATTAAGAGCAACTGCATTCTCTTTGCTGATGATGTAAAGCTATTCAACACCATTGACAATACTGCTACCCTTCAAAAAGACCTCAACTATGTGTCAGAATGGTCAAACAAGTGGCAACTTCAAATCTCAACAGATAAATGCTCTATCTTACATATTGGCAAAATAAATCAGAAAATAAAGTACAAGCTGAATCAAGACCTTGTTGATGACCCCCACTATGTCAAGGACCTTGGAATACTCTAATGATCTAAGTGCTAGATCCCACTGTAACTACATAGCCAAACAGCCATTAAGAATTGTTAACCTAATCCTGCGTAGCTTTTTCTCCAGTAATATTGGACTACTAATTAGAGCATACAAAACATTTGCTAGATCAATATTTGAATACAGCTCACCAGTCTGGAACGCGCACTACATATCAGATATTAATACAGCTGAGAAAGTCCAGAAATATTTCACAAGAAGAGTTCTCCACTCCTCTACTCGTAGCAGAGTACTTGTTGCCACCAGACTTGAAATGTTTGACCTAGACAACCTAGAACTACGCCGCCTTTGGTCCGACCTAAGTCTAGCACATAAAATTATCTATTGCAATGTCCTACCCATCAATGAATACTTCAGCTTCATCCACAACAATACAAGAGCACACAATAGATGCAAACTCAAGGTAAACTGCACCAAACTTGATTGCAGGAAATATGACTTCAGCAACAGAATGGTCAATGTCTGGAATACTCTACCTGACCCTGTGGTTTCTTCCCCCAACTCCAAAAACTTTAACCTTAGACTGTCTACTGTTAACCTCACCCCATTCCTAAGAGGTCTGTAGGGGGCATGTATAAGTACATCCCTGTCCTAATGTTTCTTTTTATTTGTATCCATTTCATGTATTCATAATAATGTTTATACTTATACCAGTTATCTAATATTTGCTTTGCAAACAAACAAATAAATAAATAATAAAATAAATGTACAAACAACTGACTGTTTTGGGTTATATCTAATCTTCTGGAGGTTAGATTAATTCACCCTATTTTGGTGTTCCTTCAGCATATTCCTTGTCAATTTAGTTAAATGAGTTGTGAGTGTAAGAACTGACTGTATATTAATACAAAACCCACAATCTATATGACTGCCAGTAAAATCATGCACATACCAAAGTATTTGAAAATTTCCATTTTTAAAATTTATGAGCTATTTTAATTCAAAGAGGCAACTTTTTAGAAATCTTCACCCAAAGAAAGGATTCTGGTTTTGTACTTTATTCTAAAGATGCTTGAAAAGTTAGGGTGACTTTCTCTAGAGCAGTGTTTGTCAATCTTGGCAACCTTAAGCTGTGTGGACTTCACCACCTAGAATTTTCCAGCCAGCATGTTGCTACGGTTGAGCTGCTCTAGAGACTGTTTTAAAGCTTACCTTACTAATGGAAGTGGCAGAGGTATTACTGCTGAGAGCTGAACATCTTCCAGTCATTCTGAAGCAGTTTGTTGCACACGTTACAGTTATGCCAAATATTCCCTCTTTTCTTGTTCTGGAGAAGCAGTCTTACCCATGCAGAGGGAGAAAAACATCTTGACCATATCTGACAGGGATAAACTTTGTGAAGGGCACTGATGATGTTATGAGTTTGGGTAATAAAATGTCTGCAAGAAAACAATCAATCTCAGAGAGACCAAGGACCCCTCATTTCAACCCTGAGCTACAAATATTCTCCTTTTTGATAGCACTTTGTATGCTCACATAAAGCTGCAACCTTGTCTTGACCATGAATTCTGTTTTCCAGACTGCCAAATGGTCCAGACAGAGCACGGAGAAATATATCTTTTATATTTATATCTTAACTATAATTACTGTATATTGCAAATCCCAGGATTTAAGCAGCCAGTGAAGAATTTAACTTTTATATTAATTTTTTCCTGATTCCTTTCTAAATTATCTCTGTAATTGATGCAAGAACATCCTTATCCTTTCCTGAACCCCTCCCTGTTGGAGAATTACTGGCCAGTTTCTAATCTTTTTGTTTTAGAGAAGATTGTGGAAAAAGTGGTTGGATGATACCTACAAAGGATCTTGGAGGAAATGGATTATTTGAATCCTTTCAGGTATGATACAGAGAAAATATTGATCATGCTAATTGATTATCTTTGTTAGAAAATGGGATGGGGTAGTGCATCTACCTTACTGCACCTTGATCTCTTGGCAGCTTGTGATGCTGTCAACCATGGTATTCTTCTGGGATGACTGCAAGACTTGGAAATGGGAAGCACAATATCCCAGTGGTTCACCTCCTTTGTCATCAGTAGTTAATGGGGGGAGAGACCACACCCATAGCCCTTCACATGTGGGGTGCTTCAGGGTTTGATGCTATCCCTGCTCCTGTTCAACAGCTACATGAAACTACTGAGCGAGTAATTATCTGCCAGTTTGAGTTGTAGTATCATCAGTACTCAGATGATACCCAGCTCTTGATCTCATCCCTGAGCGGCATGTGTGAATTTATCAAGTATCAAATATATACAGTATCTGAAGGCTGTTTGGGTCTGAATGGGGCAGAATAAACTTTGGCTAAATCCTAACTGTAGACTGGCTGGCTGGCTGAGATTGCTTGGACATCCCAGTTTTTTTTTTTTTTTTTATACTTAACATGCTATTTGTGAACAATAGCTCCACAAGCGTGACACTAAGTATCAAATATCAGCATATAATACTGTGCACTATACATTGACAACCTCATGCCTAATCAAGGTTCACAGCAGCTTAAGAGAAGAATAATGACAAAAAGAAAAAAGTGGGGCCCCTAATAAATTTAATAAGACCTGTACAATCTGCAGAAGGGGCGTTGTGGACCGACTCTTGAATGACTGAGACACTCTGTCACTAATCATGCCTACAATGTTTCTGGTAAGCTTGTTCCAGACTCTGACGCAGTGTGCCTACAAAACTCCTGCCAGTTGAGTGTGTTCTGGACTTGGGTTCCACAAGGCATGTCTCCGAGTTGACACACTAGAGGCGAGTTATTTCTTCTCATGTATAAGGTGGGGGAACCAGCTTTTTCAGTCTGAGGGCAGAGGGCCCATCTGCATTTGTACAAAAGGCAACTGCAGCTGCACTTGACGATCTGTGGTGAAGTGAAGGAATATTGAAAAGTGGAGCGTTCCTCGTCCTCATTATTCCAATTATGGTAGGGCCTTCTTCTGTATACGATCAAGTAGTTGAAGTACTGTAGGAGATGCATTCAGCCAGCACAAGAGAGGCTGTATTCCATGATACCTTTTCTTATCTGGGCCTTGTTACACTTGTGGCTCTCCCAGGGCATCCAGTTTAGATGCTATCCTCCTAAAGAGCACCAAGGCATCTTGCGGTCTATGAAATGGGGCTGCATTCCCTCATTTAAAGACTGCATTTAAATTGGGGGGGGGGGGTGTCTTTCTGGTTTTGCAGCTGGGTGGCAGCTGTGGCCAGGAGCGCCTTTGCATGGGTTAATTTTGTGTGCTAGTTGCATCCTTTCCCTCATTGGGAGGCCCTTCAGACAATCACTCATGCCCTAGTTACATCACAGTTGGATTATTGCAGTGCAGTCTGTCCTTGAAGACCAGTAGGAAGCTACGGCTAGTTCAGAATTCAGCAGCACACATAGTAACTGGCGTTTCTCAATATGTCCATGTGTCACCATTGCTACAAGAGCTGCTTTGGCTGTCATTTGGCTTCTGGGTGCAATTCAAGATACTATTTCTTACCTATAAAACTCATATGGCATAAGAGCTGGATACCCAAGGGACTGCTTGTCTGGTCATGTCTGCCCACCTATGGTATATGAGCAGAAAGTGATTGGGTCCCCTTTATACATACATACATGTCGGTTTAGTTCCATAGGACTCTGAGCACAAAACTGTTGCATTAACCCAGTTCTAAATAGAAGTTGACTTCAGGATGATAGTAAATAGCTCTTCAAAAGTAATAACTTTAAAACAATGTTGAATGCTCTAATTCAGGGGTCTCCAACCTTAGCAACTTTAAGACTTGTGAACTTCAACTCCCAGAATTCCTCAGTCAGCTTTTACTGGCTGAGGAATTCTGGGAGTTGAAGTCCACAAGTCTTAAAGTTGCCAAAGTTGGAGAGACCCCTGCTCTAATTTGTATGCTATATTGTGGCACTGTTAAAAATGGAGGAAGGATTAAAGAAGAGGAAAAAATATCTTTATTCATGCACTCAAGTTTCACATTCAAGGGGGATATCAAGCTATTTCTCTTTATGTCTTCAGTGCTCTAAGTAAAACAACCAGGACCACATTTTCCAACCATTTATTATTGGAAAATGCCATCTATCTCAAAAGAAAATCTTTATATGGAAGATGATTTTCCAATATAACTGCATTTCATAAGGTTTCCATTGAATGTTCATTAAGTTACATTAAGTTGAGCACCTTCCTGAATTTGTGATATCAAGATGATGTGAAAGGATCAGTCTTATTTGAATGTTTAGTAATTTATGGCACCACATAAATTGAAAAGCTTGCCTTATCGTTAAATTATGACTCACAGTGTTTTTAAATCTTGGTTGAACTGATACAGCTGTTTAAAAAATGTGTTCTAATCAGTGCCTGTTTTGACATTTCTTATTTTGAAGGTCTAAGAAGAAGAAAAAAATTATTATTGAATTGCTGCCTAATTTAGATAATACCCCTATCCCCTGAAAAAGGACATGGGGACAGCTTGGTCTAGTGGTTAAGATGCTGGACCAGAAGCTTGGAGTTCTAATCTTGCCTTAGGCATGAAAGTTGGCTGGGTGACTTTGGGCCAGTCACTCTCTTTCAGCCTAATCCACCTCACAGGGTTGTTGCTTTGGGGAAAGTAGGAGAAGGAAGAAATATTGTTTGTTCGCCACCTTGAATTACAGTACTTATTAAATCATAAACATGGGATAAAAATCTAATAAATGAATAAACATCTTGATCTTTTCTGAGACTTAATTTATCAATGGGATGCTGTAAATGATTGTAGTGATAATATACTATTCTATGGCCACCATAATTAAATAGATGAAGATCTCATTATAAAATATATGACAGGAATGCTTCTCTGAACATATCTCCTTCTTTGAAATAAACCTTAAAAGCAATTTCTCTTCCCAAAATATGAATGAGAGACTGAGAGGGAAAAATACAGGATTATTTTTCTGCATGGCACTAATTTACACTGACAATTTCTTAAAAGTCTCCTTGCCTCCCTCTTTTCCAAATACACAAACCATATTGCCTATCAGCTCTCTTGCCTGGCATCAGCTGACCATTATCAAAAGCATGACAGGAACCAATCTTCAATTATTCATATCCTATTTTGGGAGAAATGGATCTCTATGAACAGCCTAAATAAACAGATGGGCTTTGAACTGCTAATCGGGAGTCATTAGCTTTGTTCTCCCCACTCCTTTCATTTTCCTCCCTCTTCTCCCCAACCTTTTGCTGAGCCTTTGTTTTGTCTGACACAATCATTTGTTTCTGGTGATAGACTGGATTAAATTAATTGAGGCTTAGAACAATATACATTTCCTCTTGCAGCTACTTTCTTCGCCAAAACGATCTTATCTGTCTCATTAACTTGACAACTTCTACTTCCACAAAGGGCTTTTTTACAGCCGATATTATGTCTATATTGTTTAGCTTTTAAAAAAAAAAGAGAGAGAGAGAGAGAAACAAACATAAAGTAATTATGAAAAATGATTTATATTATTTCATTTATTTGGATCTTACTATAGGAGCTGTATGAGACTGTATTTGTATGCATGCCTTCTGTGTGTAAAAAAGAAGCAGAAAAGTCATAGGCAGTACAGAATTACAGAATGCCTGTGTTTTATCAAATAACTTAGTTATTTCACTATATTTTCCTAGGTCCTTGCTTGCAAAACGATGGTATCTGAAATTTGCACACCACAGGCTATTTTCTTGCTAAGAACTGACTCCTAAGATCATCTAAAACAAGTACTGTAACTTGTTTCCAATAGCACTCAGCCAAATTGTTCTGAGAACTCTGCCACAGCAGCTGGCTATTCATTTTACTTGCATGCACAATCTAGTGGTCCCTTAAGAATGCACTGGACCAGACTAAACAACAATCCCTTTAGCTCTGCATTCTGGATCCAAGAGAAGCCATGAAAACTTTCTGCACCAACTTTTGGGATTCAGAAATGCCGCATACTGAAATGTCACAATAACTTATTGGAGATTAATTAATCAGTGGGATGACTTGCCTGCAGAAGTTGTGAATCCTCCAACACTGGAAGTTTTTAAGAAGAGATTGGATAGCCATTCGTCTGAAATGATATAGGACTTCCTGACTGAGCAGGGGGTTGGACAAGAAGACCTCCAAGAAATCTTCCAAAGCTGTTATTCTGTTCTGTCTACACGACTATTACTGTTAATCTTCTCATCACTCCTTATCACCCATCCCCTCCTACTTGTGACTGTATGACTGTAACTTTGTCGCTTGTATACTTACGATTTATATTGACTGTTTCATAGTATTATTTGATTGTTTATTGTACCCTATGACTACCATTAAGTGTCGTATCTTATGATTCTCAATTCCTGACAAATGTATCTTTTCTTTTATGTATACTGAGAGTATTCACAGCAGGACAAATTTTGTGTGTCCAATCACACTTGGGCAGTAAAGAATTCTATTCTGTTCTGTTCTGTTCTGTTATTCCGAGATTAACCTTGCTAAAGCTGTTAATAAGCTTTCTTGCTTTCTTTGAACTTGCCAAATATTTCCCCAATCTGATGCAGTCCAGTTATGTTGATTACAAGTTCCAGATTCAACACATTTGGCGGCACCAAATTAAGAAAGGTAAGCCTTTCTAAAGCTATCGCCTCAATTTATGAGAACAATAGTAAAGTCTGCAAGAAGAATTCATAGTGGGAAGTACTTCCACCTTTTACTTATCCCAGATCTACACCCCACTGATTTCTTTATGAGGCCAAATATTTACAGTCTAACAGAAGAATTTTTTTTCCCTATCTCTTTTCCCCACATCAGACATGATTTCATATGTGTTCCATTTGGATAATAAGGTACGCGAGAGGTATATAAGGTACAAGTCACTATACAGTTAAATAAAGAATTGTTTGTTGAAGATATCTTCAACAAACAATTCTTTATTTAACTGTATAGTGACTTGTAGCGGAACATTTGCTGAAGCCGCGGCAGCCCTTCTTATAGCGGCTGCTCGCGGCTTGCGGCCAATGACAGCTCTTTAGAATTCCCGCCGTCTAGTGGGCCAATCAGACTGGTGCGTAATTGCCCAATTCGAGAGCGGCCTTTTAGGCCAATCAGTTTTAGCTATTTGGAGTCTTCCAATTTCCATACACAACAATATGGTATATATGGTATTTATATTTATAGCCATTCATTCATCTTTTTATACGATATGTGTTTTTGCAAACATTTAATTTCTCAGAGAATAAGAATTTCACGTATACATAAAGGTATTGTTTAAGTAGCTAATGCATATTAAAAGATCTGTTTTTAATGTATTTTTCAGAGGTGGTGACCATCAATAACATTTGTGCTTGTAGGCTTCATAAATCATGTTTATACCTCCTCAAAGATCTAGAAATCTCTGGTCTAATTTTGGTGAAATAATTCTCCAGTTTGCTGGGCTGAACCTTTATTTTATCTATGTTAGCAGTCTACTCCATTCCCACCAATAATGGATGAACACATTAAAAATTATATATAAATGTAGAAACAGATTTTTAGAATGTGTCTGCCCTGATATCTTTAAAAGTCACCTTGTCTAAAAGAGATTCCTTAGTTACTTTGGACTACAACTTTCATAATCTCAATTAGCATATCTAAAGAGGGAAAGACTGTTTCCAATGGCAGCTTTCCTGTATGCAAAATTGTCCCTCATGAACTTCAGGTGAAAGTTAGGGGATTAAACATTTGTTAATCTGTAGAGTAGATCATGGGTATCCACATATTTGGCTTGCCTGGGACACGTTGAGTGAAAAGGAATTGTCTTGGGTCACATATAAAATGTATGATTAGTGTATATAAATATCACTAAAATCATATAATAATGTTCATAATAATATTAAAAGCTTAAGAATTGTGAAGGCCATATTACGAACTTTCCAAGCAGAGGTGGTATTCAGCAGGTTCTGAACAGTTCTGGAGAACCGGTACTGGAAATTTTGAGTAGTTTGGAGAACCGGCAAATACCACTTCTGACTGGAGATTTTACAGTATCTTTCTCCTGCCACGCCCACCAAGCCACGCCCACAGAACCGGTAGTAAAAAAATCCCACCACTGTGTCCAGGGCTATATGTGGTCCATAGGCAATGGAGTGGACATACTTGCTATAGGCAAAGGACAATAACAGACCCTGGACCATTTCAAACAAATGACTGTCCAATCTCTTCTTAAAAGCCTTCAGTGATGGGACTCGCACAACTTCTGAAGGCAAGTTGTTCCACTGGTTGACTGTTCTTACTGTCAGGAAATTTCTCCTTAGTTCTAGATTGGTTCTCTCTTTGTTCAAATTGGTTTGAATCTATCTTTAATAATTGTAGAGCAATAAGAAAAGTCAACTGTAGAGCAATAAGAGGAGTCAATCCAACCAAATTCTTTCCAGGGTGGCCCTTTATCCCTTCCCATTTTGAGACAGTCAATAATGAAAAGCCAAGCCATGGTAACCAAGCCACTTTAATATCCATGTTAATAGATATTTTAATCTAGCTAGCAACAGGACTGAATGGATCTGATCTCAGAAAAGCTAAACAGGTTGAAATCTGTTTAGATAGGAAACCAGAAAATATCCCGAAAGAAGAAAATGAATAACCATTTCCATAGTGCTGTCAAGAAATCATCTCCAATGCATCCATGAAATTATCTAGGGTTGAGCTCAGTTTGAGGAAGTCTTTACCCCCACTTTAATCTAAAACATCATGCAAAAATTGGCATGTTGCTAAGATCTCTGGTTACATCATCTAACAAGACACAACCTCACATCATGTGTCAACAACAGCTGAGAGGGCTTCCTGTTTCATGTGGCCAGATCTGAAAAGATTTTTAATTTGGCATTAAATGCTCTCCCTCACCTTGGGTAATATTTATTCACTATAAACAAACATGAAATATTTTTAAATAAAAATCAAAAATCAAAAGCAAGGGGGCTTTTAAAAACCCAGATAAAATAGCTGTAAATTGGCTGCTTGCTAAGCAAAACCATCCACACAAAGGTAACTATAAAGTTAGTTTCTTCTGAGTTCTTGGACTATGATATCATCTAAGCAGTTACATTTGAATAGTTTTCCAGCAACCTGGAAAAAAAGGAGTTCTTTGTTAATAATTTGTTCACAGTAATTTGTTCACAGTAAATGGAATGTAGCTAGTCATGATAACCTTCATACAGATAAGGATTATGCTTATGAAAGCCAAATTCCCATTGGAAGTTTACATTCTACAAGCATTCTGGAGTAAAATTAGATTTCATATAAGGACAGTCGGAATGTAGTGATTTATACTACATACCAATTCTACTCATGAAATGATGGATCTTCAAGACAAGTAGTCCTCAATTTATAACTGTTCATTTAGTGACTGTTCAAAGTTACAACTGCACTGAAAAAGGGATGTGATTTTTTTTCACAGTTACAAGATCCCCATGATCATAGAATTTTTTAATTGGCCAAGTGTAGTTGGACACACAAGGAATTTGTCTTGGTGCAAATACTCTCTCTTTTTTTTAGAATATCATGAGGTACAACCCTTAATGATAGTCATAGGGTACAATAAGCAATAAAATCATACCAGAAAACAGTCAATATAAATCGTAAGTATACAAACAACAAAATTACAGTCATACAGTCACAAGTGGGGGGGGGGAATGGGTGATTAGGAGTGATCATGTGATCAAAATTCAGATGCTTGGTAACTGGTTCATACTTATGACTTTTGCTGTGTCTCAAACTGATGCAATCACCTTTTCTGACCTTTTGACAAGCAAAGGCAATAGGAAGCCAGATTCACTTAACAACCAAGTTACGAACCTATCAATTGCAGCGATTCACTTAATAAATGTCTCACTTAACAACAGAAATTTTGACTCAATTGGGGTTCTAAGACAAGGACTACCTGTATTAATAAATTAGCTTAACTGATCCATTCATTCATTTGTCAAAATTCCATGGCTACCCATTTCACAAACAATTGATTGCAGGCAAGCATACAAGTAGGCTAAATATATATATATATGCTTTTAAATAAAGCCAATCAAGTAAAGCTGCCTTTTGCAATTGATGGTAATTTTATCAACACCAGTGGCATCATTAGTAATCGTATCACTGGTCACACACTCAGCCAGATATTTAGACTGGCGTTGACATTTTTATCCATCTGTCAAGTCCTTCTCAAGGACTTTGGACACACAGATGTTGCTGAATCATGCTAAAAGTATTGTTGCAGGATGTAAGCTTTTCCAGGGATGGGATTCAAATTTTTAACAACCGGTTCTGTGGGCATGGCTTAGGTGGTGGGCATGGCTTGGTGGCCATGTGACTGGGTGGACATGACTTGGTGGTCATGTTATTGGCTGAGTGTAGCCAACTCAATATCACTCACATCAAGGCACGCATCTCCTCGCCTGGTCTCTCACGACTGGGGATGTTGCAACAGTTGTAAGTGTGAAAAATGATCATAAGTCACTTTTTTCAGTGCCACTGTAACTTTAAATGGTCACGCCATACAAGTAAAGTACCAGCAAAGGAGGGAGAAAAAACTCCAGAGATTTTCCTGAGACGGGAAGTCTAGTCCTGCCAAGAATGTAATAAGGGTTAACGGAGAGGCAGTTTCTGGAAGCAACACCAGAATGTTTCCTTCCTGCCTTCCTTACAGGATTAGGCCAGTAATTTCTTCTAACAACCGGTTCTCCAAACTGCTTAGAATGTTAACAACTGGTTCTAGCAAATAGGTGCGAACTGGTAGAATCCCACTCCTGAGCTTTTCCAAGTGAAGTGTTTTTTGCAATTGATTGCTGGTGATTTTGTCATTGCCAGTGGTGTTCAAATGCGTTTTGGGATTGCTCCCAAGACAGCTATTGGTATTGTTTTTATCTTTGCTTTCTTTTGCTATGGTAAGTCTATGGGGAAGCCGGATTTACGTAATAAATGTGTTACTAAATGAATGACTGTGGGTATTCACTTAACAACTGTGGCATGAAAGGTTGTAAAATGGGGCCAGAACTGACTTAACAAATGCCTCACTTAGCAACAGAAATTTTGGGCTCAGTCGAGGTCGTAAGTCGAGGATTACCTGTATTTAAATAAAATTTACAAGAATCTTTATACATTAGAGCTGTGATGGTGAACCTATGGCATGCGTGATGGGAGTGGCACATAGAGCCATCTTCGTTGGCAGATGAGAGGTCGCTTGGAAGAACCCCACTGTGCATACATGTGTGCCTCCCTCCAGCCAGCTGATCATTGGGTAGCTGCCGTGCATGCGGGGAGGGGGCAGGGGGGCATGCGGAAGATGCATGTGCATGCACACAAAGGTGTGGGGCACCCGGGGGGGTCGCATGCATATGCAGAGAGATGTGGGAGGTTGTGCACACATGCGCAGGGGCAGGGGTGGGATTCTACCAGTTTGCACCTATTTGCTAGAACCGGTTGTTAACATTCTGAGCAGTTTGGAGACCTGGTTGTTAGAAGAAATTACTGGCCTAATCCTGTAAGGAAGGCAGGAAGGAAACATTCTGGTGTTGCTTACAGAAACTGCCTCTCTGTTAACCCTTATTAAATTCTTGGCAGGACTAGACTTCCTGTCTCTGGAACTTTTCTGGAGTTTTTTTTCCTCCTTTGCTGGTACTTTGCTTGTGTGGTGTGACCATTCAACTTACAATGGCACTGAAAAAAGTGACTTATGACCATTTTTCACACTTACAACTGTTGCAACATCCCCACAGTCATGAGAGGCCAGGCGAGGAGATGCGTGTCTCGATGTGAGTGATGTTGAATTGGCCACGCCCAGCCAATAACATGACCACCAAGCCACACCCATCAACTTTGCCACACCCACAGAACCAGTTGATGGCAAATTTGAACCCCACCCCTGCGCAGGGGATGCGTGGGGTGCGTGCATTGCTTTATGGAGTTGGCATGCATGCATGTGTGTGCAGGCATGCACACTTTTGGCATGTGTGGACGGAAAGGTTAGCCATCACTGCATTAGAGATTATAATTTAAAAGGGATAAATGAAAAGATCTTCATTTAGCAAACAGAAATCAAGTTCACAGATATAGGATGGGAGATATCTAGCTTCCTCACACTACTGATGAAAAGCACCTTGGAATTGTAGTTGATCATAAACCGAATGTGGGTCGCAAATGCATTGTGGCTGTCAAAAAAAAATGCAATTGCAATCTTGCTCAATCGAAGGATTTTATAAACCTTTTTTTATGAGGAAGGATTGAGGAAACTGAGTGCATTTATTTTTGCAAAGAAACAAAAGATTCTTTAAATAGCTGAAAGGCTGTCGACCTGTCATACTTTGTGAAATTTCTACAAGAGGCCTCTGATGTAGATATGAAAATAGAAACCAATATTTTTTAATGGCCAAACTTTTAGACAACTGCCAAAACTTAATGTGAAGGATAGCTATTTCATAAGACTTTAGGCATATGTACTTTTAACATTTGTATAAGCAGTAATTAATAGCGAATTTGTAAGCCATTCAGAGTTGCCTTGAACCATGAGATGTACAGCAAATAAATTTAACAATAATTTGAAGTCCAACAGAGGCTATTTAAAAGAGGCAAGGATGCCATTGTGCCCTGGGCAGTATGTTGCCTATAAAGTAATCCTCAAAAGTTTTCAGGAGGTTTCAAAAGTGTTCACAATGAGGCACAAAAGTGAATCACCTCCTGAAAATTGCTGACCAGCATAGTAATAAATAGACTAGGCAACAGAAGAATGTAAATATATTCCAGGCTCAGTATTAAAGTTCAGATGTCTGCAAGATTCCAGGACACAGGCCATGGGTATTAAAACATCATTAAAACTATTTATAAAAATACATCAGTGATGGTTTTCTTTCATCCAAAATGTAGTTTATAAACTTTGCCTGATCTCTGAGGGAAAAAAAAAAGTTTATCCTGTTTTGTTGTAAATGCATTCCAGGGAAGCCAACAGTAGATAATAAAATGAAGTATGGTGTTTGCTGCTCATCTCTTTTTTTTTCTCCATTTAAAAGAATAAAGCAAAACAAACCATCCAAAGTTTGGAACAACTTACAGTAAACCAGGAGAATCACTTAAATGAAGCCAACTACTCCCTGTTGAGCTGAAAGCAATTTCAGTAATGATTTAATAGTATATTCAGGCAACTTTTAATATACACATAGAGTGCCTATGCAGAAACCCATTATGGAGATATTAATTTCAGATTTTCTTAAAATTTACCTATTAGTCTTCTTTATAATACATGTATGTGAGGGGGGATACATATGCTCAGACACTCTTATATTGCAAATAGGTATACAGTATTTTTTTAAAGGAAAAAAGGTTTACATAAACGTACAGGCGCCAAGGTTACACTTGGGGAAAATCTACACAACTCTAAATTTTGAGCCTTGGATTACTTGGTTTGGATTTCTACCAGTAAGCTGCCTGAGTAATGGCTCAATGAATCAATAGCTTTTAAGATCTTACCAAATAGTAATTGATTGCTGTGATTATATCTCCATGACTGAAGAAGCAGTTGATCCAAATAAAATGTCAGCAATGGAATGGCAACAAAAGTTGATCAATCACAGGTTGAGATTTGATTACCCAGGAATCAAGAGGAGCAAAAGGAAATCTGCCTAGCACAGAAAGCCAGTCTGTATTGCAGCTAGTTGCAAAGTGATGTTGTATTTATAAGAAAACATGTGATACAATCAGCTCCATTGGCTCCAATAGTTGAGGGGCTACCACAGAGAGGAGGGGGTCAGCCTGTTTTCCAAAGCACCTGAAGACCAGACAAGGAATAATGGATGGAAACTGAACAAGGAGAGATTCAACCTAGAAATAAGGAGGAATTTTCTGACAGTGGGAACAATCAATCAATGGAACAGAAGTTGCCTCTGAAAGTTGTGGGAGTTTCATCATTGGAGGCTTTCAAGAAGAGACTGGACTGCCATCTGTCAGAAATGGTGCAGGGTCTTCTGCTTGGATGGAGGGTTGGACTAGATGACCTACAAGGTCCCTTCCAACTCTGTTAATCTGTTGATCTGAATGTAATGGTGGGCAGGGATTTTTTGAGAATGATTGTTCTCCAATTTCAGATTCTCAATGCATATAATAAAAACACTCTGAATTACAAACTGGCTAGCAAAATTTTAAAAATGACGTTTGCCACATTATTTAATAACATGATTATCGAAGAGTAAGATATCAACTTATCCAGTCTGAGGACGGGAGGGAAAACAACAGACTCAAAAAAAGGAGGTTCTACATTTGTCTGGACACTTTGCGTCCACATGGTTGTCTCAAAGGAAAACTCCTGTTGTTAGGATGCATTTTAACTTTTCCTCTACTTCTACCACTTAATGTTGCCAGGCAGGGACTTTCTAGTGTCATGATGTTTGCAAGGGAGTGGCAACTATCAGCCAAGAATGGTTCTTAGCACTTGAAAACTTCATCTGCCAAATAGGGAGAGAAGATCTCACACATTCTTGAATGTAACCGTCTTCCAATCATGCTCATAAAACAAGCTCCCCACACATCAATCTAATGAACACAGCTGAATTCCTTAAAAAAGATGGTATTTGTAATCTATTGGAATTTTATACAAATTTAAGAATTCAGATCAAAACTAGGAATAGGAATGGGGATTTAATACTGCATACTTTCATTGTTGACTGAAATGCCAGTTATGTCACTGGGACAAGTGTAACTATAAAATCAATCCTCTTGGAAGCAGAGGAATTATCATACTTTTCCTTTGGATGGATTGGAAGAGCCATAGATTTGTTTTCATTGTGAAGTGTAATACTAATTCAAAGGAATATTTGTAGTTTAGGGTCCTTAGTGTTCTGTGAGCTTGGTTAAATAAACTGTTATTTTAATGTTTGATTGTTTGTCTGACTTGATAATTCCTTCACTAGGGTGATGTTTACTATTTGATTGTTGGGTTAGTGTTAATCTTAGTGTTAAACTGTTTACTGTTGATTGCTGGCAAGGAGGTGTTTTGGTCTCTTGTTTCCCTTTTAGCTTTTATATTGTTTCTTTGGAATAATAGATAGTGTCAGGCGGAGCTCCATTCAAAATCCCGGAAAGAAATACTTAGACTCTTTAGTTTAGAGAAAAGACATCTTTTACTGAAAGTGAAGTCGTAGCAACCAAAGAATTCTGAATCTGAGAAATTAGGTGCGCAATTCACATAAGTCCAAAGAATACCAGAGCATTCCTAGAAGCCTGGCATTAGACAAATCAGCCATCAAACAGGCACACAGAGATTAAACAACATTCTAATCTAGTCAGTTAGATTCTTTTGCGTATTGCTTTGGCAATTTTTTTCGGTACTGCCATAAGTTAAATGGGGGCGGGCGTAGGCGGAGGTAGGATAAGTTGGGGAAGTGAGGCTGGACAGGTGGTTACATTCATACACTGTCTGTATAAATGGAGGGGGGAGCAATAAATATAGTTAGGTCTTCATATTATACTGGATTAGCTTTCTATCCTCTTCCTGCGCAACTTGCAACCCATTAAAGTCAAAATGATGCCAAGGTCAAAAGGACAGAGGCCTCACTCAGTGCACGCTGAGATGCCCACATGATCATATCCACAACTTCTAATTGGAACAGCTGTCATTTAGAACTATTTGGGAATTTTGGTAGGGAACATTTCCATCACTTCGTATAATGTGAATGGCGCGCCTAATTTCTCAGATTCAGGAATTCTTTTTTGTCTACCACTCACTTTCAGATAAAAGATGTCTTTTTCTGCTAAACTAAAGAGTGTCCAGTAAGTATGTTCTTTCCTGGGATTTTGATATGGCAGCTTCCGCACTACATTATTCTTTCATCCACTCTGCCCACCCGGAGGAGAATACCCAATCTTTTCTTGGTCCTGAGGGAGGCCTGGTACTCATGTCATACTATCGAATAGTGACCAGGAGGATCTGGCCAAATTCGGAGGGCAAGATGCTGTGGCAGGAAGCGCCAATCTCTATTGCTCAGAACTCAGTCTGATAGAGGATCCAGCTGTGAAGTGCCCAGCTTCAAATGGTCGGTGGGGGTTGGTTGGTAAAGGGATGGCAACACGAGAAGCCCCCTCGCCCCCGGGGTTACAACCTACCCGCCGGCGTGAAAAAGAGGAGTGCTTGGCAGATGAAGGAACAAAGAGGGGAACTCTTGCTGGAATCAGCAGCCCAGGAGACTCCTGAGAGAAGAGCCTTTCGAAACCAACCTCAAGCTCCACAAATAGGGGTATGAAGGGGGAGGGGAAGTAGCCCAGCCAGAAATGAAGAGTAGAGCAGCTCCTTCTCCCGAATAAATCAACCCGCGAGTCCAGCAGCCAGCCCCGGGGCCTTCAGAGGGAGGTTGTTGATTCCTAGATAGGCGATTAGAGCTCCTAGGCTGCCTCCGTTGAGCAAGTAAAATACGGAAGGGGATATCCAAAGCTTGGGATTTTTCCCTTAACTTTAATGTTTAGGAGCCCACATGGAAGAGCACCTAGTATCCCAGGCGACATATATGGGAGACGATATTTCCCTCAATAAGCAGTCCAAAAGTCGATGGCCTCATATGCACGAGGTATGTTGTGTACCAGGAATCTGGAGGGGAATAGCGGCAGAGTTGATGGTTGACTTTGCATTAATGATTAATGCTGCGTCTCAGTTCGCTGCAAATATAACCTAATTTATGGCTGCCCACTGCGGGCTAGGTATTGAGGAGATTCACCCACCTGAGTAGGCGGAGCGGCAAGGGCCGAATTGTATAGATTGTAAACCATAAAACAGGGGCTGGAGCGTCTTGTGCCGTGTATTTACACCAAAGAATTTAGACAGTTAAAGCAGGCCATTTCCGAGAGCTGGTTCAACCAGAAGAAACCCTGATAGAAGGCTGTTTTTTAAAAGATGGTTAAATGAAGATGTTGCTACAGATGCACTGCCCTAGAAGAGACCCCAATGACTTGGTCAGATGTAACAACAGGTACTTGCTGGCAAAGTAAGAAGTGGAGATTGCAGTTTAAATCCGAAGTATAATGTGAGGAGGTTAATGAGTGGAGCAAAGTTTAATCCCCCCACGCTTTCCTCAAGAAGGCTTATCCTGGAACCTTCGAGAATGGAGGAGTGTGCAGCAAGACCCAACCCCTCGCGCCCTGCTTTCGATGCAGGAGAAGAAAGAGTCACCGGGCTGTGGAAAACTGACAGAAGTCAAAATTTGGAGCCAAAGGTGGGCGCCAAAGGACAGGAAAAAGTATAACCTGATAAAGTCCCCAGTGCGACCTCGGTGCAGCACTAAGTCGAAGGACAACAGCAAAGAGGTCAGCCCCTCCGAGCAGGAGAAGATGCGAGAAGCCCCAAGTGACCCCTGAGAGCAGAGGAAGGATCATGTGACTCGGGAAAGATGACTTCCTAAGTGTAAGTTCAAGCGGTCCGGGCACCCTGATGGAACCATCCGTGTGAAGTTGAGTCGGATACCAATCTCACGTGTGCCCTCGAAGTAGGAAGGAATGCTAGCCCTGGTTAGATTTTGGAGATGCCACAATGGTGTAAATCGGAAGTAGCTGACAGACAATGAGGATAAAGTCTCAAACTTGAAGATCGCCTCATTTGCCTTTTGCCAATCAGTAGCCGAATGGAATCAGTGGCTGGAGGTTGCCAGCTGCTCGTTTTGTTCACGGAACCGAGTAGAAATGATCATGGAGAGAGCATTGTATGAGACCTCTGCGTGTATTTGGTTCCCTGGTGATGGACGAGGCTCATTATCCACCATGATCTTTTAATACTGGGATTGCCCTATGCTCTCCAGAAATGGAACCCCCATCGTTTAACTGTCGAAGGGTTGTGGCGCTATAGCGCCACAAAGCAGTGACCGGGGAAGGGGCCAGATCCCATGTCGCGAGCCATTTAGGGAACCTAATCTAAATAGCTTTCCTACACACGGTACTGAGCCTGTGGACCAAAGATGAGCGTCGGGAAGAATCATTCACCCTAAGAGTATCTAGGATTAAAAGAATGTGTCAGTTGACGAAGGTCCCCCTCGCGTATAGACTTCCGCGAGACTCACCGTGGCCATAGCAGATTGTTATGTAGATTTTTGCCTGGTGAAGCTCACCCAAAACCAAGTTGTTACCCTCAAATTGACCCCACTGGGAATTGAAGAGCTGTAGATTGTTTTGTAATATTGTAAAAATTGCGAACGGGTTTCATTCAACAAACTGCTAGACCCCAGGGTTAGTGGAACCCCAGATTGTTCCGTGTGTGAAAAGATAAAGATGTCCCCAAATGCTTGGTGATGGATTACAGGAATTTTGGAACGCTATTCTGTGGGTGAAAACGCTTTTTACCCCTTCCTTGATGAAGGAAATGTTGGCCCATCTAGCTCTCGAAGGGAAAGATTGGTCTACGAAGTGACTTTGAGATGAAGGCATACTACCCCGGGATTCGAAGGATCTAAGGAAGTATGAGTGGAGGAGACCGTGCTTTTAATCCGATGGTTTTGTCTTTCCTCAATTTCACTCGTTCTTCCTTATTGGTTTACCAAGGGTATGGCCCACAGCTGTAATTCATGCAAGATGACTACAATCAAGTGTTACAGTGAACATTAATACAGTGGGAGGTTCTGGGTTTAGCTTTTGTATGATATCCTTATCTACATGGAGGCCTGGCAATGAACATGTAAGTTAGTGCGCAGTGGTATTTACAGAGAAACTGCTGTGCTACTAGGTTTGTATGCTAATTGTTCAAAATGTGAATTTAACCACCAAGGTGTACAAAATTGTATCCTATTTTGGGATATATCGCATTTCATCTGCAAAGGCATACGTAGATGGATCCAGAGAAGGTAGCGTTAAGCCCCTTCTGGAGTGGGCTTCCACCACGGCACTCAGAAAAGGAAAGCACTTCAAAGCTTATATTCATATATGTGAACAAAATTTTATAGTCGGCCATCTTCATTTCCCATGCATATATATACGCACTACTACTCGCATATAAGCTCACCCTCATGCCCTAGTCCAACTGATCTCGTGAAAACAGAAAGGAAAGAGAGGTGAAAGCCAAGGCCAGGAAAGCCGCTGGAGTGCAGTCCATGGGTGCCAAGGGCGCGGTGCTTTTTGCAAGCAAGCTAAACACGACCGTTGTTGCTCAAAACCTTAGTGTCTGAAAACACCCGGATATCGACACTCGTCTTTCAGTGATTCACACCGCCGATTCTAGCCATAGTGATTGTGGCCTATTGGTAGCGGACGGAATATTACTTCAAATCAACGGAGAATATGGGAACCTTACAGCCTAGATGCGTGCGACGTATATTACTCCCGTAAGCTGTCATGAAACAGTAGGAGAAGATGGGCGTCTGGGAGAAAAGAATGGCTTTTTTTGCAGTCGTGGGCTCCTTCAGTCGACCCTGGATACATTTCGGCTGGAAGGAGCAAATTGAAACCACTAGCACGATAATTGATGGTATGTGATATACTATATCTATTAAGGAATCTGGAAACAGTGCCCTGATGTTATTAACCCGCCCCCGGAAGCGTGAATCGCCGAGATGAAGACGAGTTTCGCTGGCGCACTCAGCACAGTACTTCTCTCAAATGCGATTTCAATTCTCCAATTTGAAGTAACATTCCAGGCGGGGTAAAGGAACTTGGCATGGCGGATGCTTCTCCTTCTAGACTACCTCCAATTTTAATTAGTATGTCTGCCAGGAAGGTGAGAAGCCATTGTCTCATCCAACATTAGCCGGGCCCGCACATTGATACCAGAGCTCAAAGGAAATGAACCAAGAAAGTGGATTTATCGCAATGACCACTAAAAACGAACAATATTAAAAGAAACTCTCTAAAACTGGACACCAAATGGTCGGTGGGCTCATTCAAGTGACATATACATTAGACAGATGGCTTTGGCTATGGGTTGGGGGCCCAAGTTGTAATGTGCCCACAGGTATGTAGAGAATCATATACTACGGACATACAGGCTTCCAATGATTCTAAAGCAGACAATGGACAGGCACTTTGGATCTGTTGAAGACTCTAGCGATCTGGTGTGAAGCGGGCAATCTGGTGGCCTAGGCGTTAATAGCAGGACACTTGAAGACTTATTATAGCTTAGACTGTCCAGTTTGGTTGGCGAGCAAAGAGATCCTTCCTGGGTGTAGCCAGTAGGGATTTATATATCAAAATGTAAGCTTAGACCAACGGCTGCTTGTGGAAGGAAATCTCTCTATGGTATATTATAGTAGAATTACCCGAAAGTAGATGGAAGATGGACGGTCATCTTCTAGGACTGATATTTGTTTTTCCAAACAAGTAGGCATTGCATAACCTTGTTCTGCTCTAAAGACGCTTGGACTAAACTGCTTATATCACACTTAATCTAATTAGAATTACATGGCATCCCGGGAGACGGCATAATCTCGACTTAGAGGAGGGTATATTACCTCAAATTATTTGGGAAAGATGTCCTGAACGTTAATACGGTGCTCCACCCAGGGGTAAGTCTCCGCCCACCAACCGCCGCAAACCAAATGGAGCCCTGTAGAGGCACTAACGCTACAATTGATAATAATCTAGAGTGTTAGAACAATAATCTCAGAATGTTAACTAAATTGATGTGAGAGAGAGACGGACATAAACTGGTACCGAATTATAACATACCTATTTTGCCGAATACAGAGTGGCCATGATAACAACTCCATACACATGCACGAGCGGGGGGCAGTTACAAGGATCGAAGTTTTACATAAAACTGGATCTTACCCTTCCCATTTAAAGTGGTTGGGACAAGATTTCGTTCCCATAACTGAAACTTCCCTTCGTTGAAAAAACCTATTCCATCCCTTCATTGGATATGACAATGGGATAACTCAACTCCAACTTAATGCTGGCCAGAATACGAGTAACACGCAAAGCCATTAGACGTATTATGGAGGACCTCAATCAAGTATATTGAAAAGTCCAGACAAGAAAACTCTCCACAGAAAGAACTATAAAGTGGGCGACAAGGTGTTCCTGTCCACCAGATACCTTGCGAGACACTCAATAAGTCAAAGAAACTTAGGTCCTAATTACATTGGTCCGTATTTCACAATTGAGATGGGATTATAAATCCTGTAAACGTCCAGCTAAAACTTACCCAAAATCTTCCTCGACGAATTTATCCCAGGTTATTGTTCTGAACTAAAATCATGCTGAACGTACTTCTCGCACTTTGAAGGCCCATCTCAGCGTGCCTGACCTTCTTCCTATGGACCAATACTGATTGATGAGGTGAAACAACAGATTTTGAACTTTAAGGAAATTCTGGACTCTTCGCCAAATTGGAGGATCGATTCCAGTATCTTGATAGCCTGGAAATATTGTTCCCTTCTTACACAATCCGACATGGGTTAACGCGAAAACCGACGTTAAAGCCCCTAAGTTGATCAAAGCATATCCGTTTCCCAAGTATCCTGATAAGCCTTAGAAGTGTATTGTTTTTAATTGTTTCAATGATTAATATTGTCTTTATATTTTCTCCTCTCTTCCTCCTTCTAGGTACTGATCGATCATTTCCTTATTTTCATAGGAGCGAGCACGGTACTGACAGTCCGAATGGTCCAGCGCTTTTCAAGATCTTCTGCCTATTGTGCTTTTGCATCTTCCTTCCGCCTGCCATACAAGTAACGGTGCGAAGGGGGAGTGTATGGAATTAGAGGTTGGGGAAGTCGAGCTGGATGTGTTACACTTCAATTCCTGTTGTATACAATGGGAGGGCGTTTGGGAGCAATAAAATTAGAGTCTAGGCGTAAATTCCTATTTCTCACTTTACTTTCTTCTCCTGCGCAAACTGCCAACCCGTTATCAAAAATATGTCAAGGTCAACGGGACAGGAGGCCATCATGCATCACCTGAAGGATGCCCACATGATTTCATATCCACAACTTTTGCTAATTGGAAGTTGTCATTAATAAGACACTATTTGGGCATACTAGGTGGAAACATTCCATCACTTCATAGTGAAATC
>BHFT01046558.1:0-17878 GCA_004320025.1 Laticauda laticaudata
GATATAATTATCAAGTGCTTAGATATAATTAAAATTGCTTGTTTTAATGTCATTAGAACTTTATGATGATCTATGAGCTACATTATACTGAACTGGACAAATACCTGTTATGTAACTTATATTCCTAACACACATGAGTTTTGGTCAACTAGTGCCGAATCCTCAAACAATAGTTTCCAGTATCTTAGCTCATTAACCCTAAGACTTTGGTTGTCATCTGAATCATAAAGATAGAACTTTGTTTTGTATCTTTATTGATATTTTTGGATCAACCTCCATATCAGTTATTCTTGCAGTTGAAAATAGAGCAGAATCATTACAGTGATATTAAAATGCAACAATAAAAGTCAATAATTGTGAAAAATGGGCAGAATCACTCAACCTATGTTTGTTTTAATATTATCATTATGCAAATTTATATGACTGCCCAGTTCACACCTGGTGACTTTTTACTTTTATATTTGCATTATTATTATTATTATTATTATTATTATTATTATTATTATTATTATTATTATGCTTCTTCTCATTATGCTCAATGCTGGCTAGGAATTCTGACAACTGTCTCAAGACATCTAGAGAAGACAGGTTGGTGAAACCTGGGATAGACATAATCATCACAATAAATAGTGGTATAACTGACAAGAGAAAAAGGCTTTATGTCTTGCATGATAACTTTCTTGAGGTATGAACTGAGCATGGAGAATTATGATTTGCCCAACGTCATATTAAACCATAACCCTGGTTATGAAAAAGAAAATGGAAAGAACTTTATGAACTAAGGTAGAGCAGCAAACAAAAACTTTTGGCTTTTGCCAGAATCAAAAGCACTAGGAGTAAGTCTAGTGTCATCTAGTGACTAAATCATATAATGATGCTAGCCATACAACAGATATGTCTTTTTTCATCTTTCCAGTTCCTTTCAGCTTTGGTGAGTTTTCCTGGGTTTCAATACTGTGAGAAAGAAATCATTTTTCTCTGTCTGGATGCTTTATGCTTTAATATGTAATTTCTACTTTGTGCCTCCTTCAATTATGAAACCCCAAATGCCTCAGATTTTGTCCAGTTCAGTATAATGCATCTCATAGATCATCATAAAGTTCTAATGACATTAAAACAAGCAATTTTAATTATATCTAAGCACTTGATAATTAATCTAAGGGTGTGATGTTCAATGATAAAGATGCTGAGCTTTCAGGGGAAAGCTAACAGCCTCGCATTCAAGACCTGAGTGTTGTGACGATGGGGTGAGCTCCCATTACTAGCCCCAACTCTTGCCAATCTAGCATTTCTAAAACATGCAAATGCGAATAGATAAATAGGTACCAATTTCTTGGGAAAGATAACATCATTTTGTTGTCCCTTGGTGCATAGGACATAGTGGTCATATGATCATAGAAGCATATTTGGACAACTCTGGCTCCTTCAGCTAAGAAACAGAGATTAGCACTCACCCCTAGACACATAGAACACATAGAAGAAACCTTTATCTTAATTTTATCTAATGAGAGCAAAACCTTTTTCCATGAGGAATTAAATATTTCTTGATTTACATTGCACTGTTTTTTTAGGAGAAAGTTGATTCACTTGAATTTGTCCAATCTACTCAATCTAATTTTTCCTTTCCTTTCCTTTTTTGTCATTGCACCTCATACAATGAAATCAAACACCATCTTCAGTGCACATCATGACCATGAAATAAACCAAACACACATCCTTCACCCCTCCACACATTGAACTGAAGAACCCCAAACACCTCACCAATACTGCACTATACAGTAGAATTCAAAAAGAGTTACTGCCCTGGGATAGCGAAGCTGTTTTTCAGCCTATTTGTCCTGTACTCGTTATTATTTTGTCCATCTGCCCGATGGTAATAGTCAAAAAAAGGTTCCCAGGATGAGATGGATCTCTGAGAATGTTTTGAACTTTCTTAAGGCAGGGGAGCTATTAAAGCTTCTTCCAAAGAGGGGAGATGGCAACCAATGATTTCTCGGCAATGACAATAACCTTCTGGAGTGCTGTTCCTATCTGCCACTGTGCAATTGGCAAACCATACAGAGGTGCAGTATGTTAAAATACTCTCTATGGTGCAGTGATAGAAGGTCACCAGCACTTTTTCATTCAGTTTTTCATTCCTCTTGCTAAAGAAGCCACATTTCAAAGCCAATGGTACAATGTGTGTGCACCTGAGGGGAAATGTTCTCCCCACCTCTCCTGATGCCAGAAATGAATTATCTGGGATTGACAAGAAAGAGGGGGAGGAGAGAGTGAGTGAGCAAGAGAAACAATAAATGCAGGCAACCTGTTTAAAATGGAAAGGCATCGATATGTCATGTTTTCAACCCATCTTGGATAGATGTGGGAAATGAGGAACCTTGTCCTCCCTCATAAAGAGGAATGCCACAGCTGCCTTTTGTAAAATTGCAGAAATTATTCTTTTGTAGTTTGGAGAACCCAATGCTGAAGAAGAGATTCTCCTTTTGGGCATGTCTCCAAAACAGTCATGTTTGTTGATTGGTACATAGTGTGAAAAATGATGTGGACTCCAATGCCTTTGAGTGTCTTCCATCAGCAATAAAGTCTTCAGGTTCTCCTGAACCTCCCTTTCTTCTAGAACTGCAATTACTTCCTCCCCCACAAAGTCCCCCACTTTATTCCCTGCTTACCTATAAATTTTCATTCTTAAATCTCCAACACTAAAGGGCACACTTATCCTCTCAACAGACATTAACTTCAATTGATGTGATCTTTTGTTTTTGTTTTAAAACATTGTTTCTTGTAATCATTTCCCCCCATTCACTTCAATAGGGCTTCCAGTGGATCATATCCATTCATACTCATACTTGCAATCATCCACTTTACCTTATCTCAAGGACCTTCCACCTCAGAACTGTGTCCTGAAAAGCAACACATTTTCATGCAAGAGTATGTAGTTGCTTAGTGAAGCAATACCCTCCACAATCATTTCCCCATAGATAGCAACAGCTGTATCCATTATTTCACAGCTGCTAAATGTGATATAAATCCAAAGAATTGTTCATAGTTTTATAAACTTTATTATTTTTTAAAAAGGAGAGAAAAACAGAGATACAGGAAGAAAAAGTACCCAGACAGCAAAATTTGGGTTACTCAGATATTCTTACCAAAGGACATCTGGTTTCCGTACTACTTATTTAAGCAATCCTTTAAAAAAGTTTGCCAAGGGGCGTAACTCAAAACTCTCGGTCCTTCCCAATTTATAACTATGCAGTTTAGATTACAATACAATATGTTGAGTTTATTATAAGCAATGCAGTCTTTCCTGACTTTTATTTTGTTTTTAAGGGGATTGAATAAATATGATGCAATTAGTTAAGAGAGGTTTGCTTGGAAGATCTGAGATCCCTATGCAGAGCATGACAATGGGGAATAATTGTTTCCACATGGTAGGAGAGATCATGGCTATTGTGTGAGCTATATAAAGAAATGTGTAGCACCATGTTCCTTAGGCACACAGCAGGGTTGATTCATGATACATGGTCATTCCCTACACTTTTGGGATTGGCTGACACTTCTACACCTATTGCTTGATAACTGCATCATCAAGAGAACCTTTTTTTTTCATGAATGGACTATCTAAGGAGAAGGCCACAGATTCATGTTCTTCATGTATTCCTTCACATCATCGCAGAGGCATCCATGGATTCAACTGTCACTTTTTTTAAATAAGACCACTGAAAAGGATTATTTGACACTGAAAGGATGAGTCAGATCATGTTATTTCTGCAATAGCCTTACCAGTCATCATGATCTGCAGTCATAAACATCTGTCAGAAAGCCAGCCAATAGTTTGTTTATTACATTTTAAATATGTATTTATGTACTAATGTAGCCTGAATGCTCTTCTGACTCACTGGCTTTAAGGAGGCTGGTTTGCAGCTGGAGAATATAGAATTGTCTCAGCAATTGGCAGCATCTAACTAATCGTGATTGATCTTTAAAAAGTGAACCAGGGTCAGAAACCAGGGTTTCACTTGGATGAAAAACCACCAGGAAATGAGAGCTACAGATTAAACTGGGTTTATCTGTGTGTCCTTTCATCCATCTGTCCACTCACCCACCCACCCATCCATCAATCTCTTGGAAAAAAGCAAAGAGATCCCATACTTCTGCCAAAAAAATCATGATTATGTCCACTTAATTATTAGAAATTGAGTTATGAGGAGGTCTTCCCTGTTAAGTGATAGAAGCACCATTCTGACTCTGAATTAGCTTAATTATTTTTCATCATCATGGCTGGATCCAATCCATTTGATTGCATGACAATGTTGCTATTAACAGGAAGAAGAGCTCTTAATAATTCAGTGGAAAAACACTATCATAAACAGCACGATTGCAACTCATTTTATCACTTTTAGTGGGTTTTATGGAACATAAGAGGAATCACACAAATTAGCTCATCTGGCGTAACTTCTATAGTAGCAGAGATCAGGTTTGGGTGTGCAGAACACAAATTGATTGGCTATATTATTTGCATTTTGTTTCCAATGCAAGACATCTAGGCAATTTTAAGTTTAAATGCAGCTTCTTGCCCCTTTAATCATATGAAAGACTCCAAGGGTGAGAAGAAAGTCGGATTGTAGCTCTTGGCTCCATCCCAAATATTGAAGTGGGGCAAGGAGGTGCAATTCTTTATTCCCGTGGAGGTTGTTCATGTGAATGATGCATATATGGCTTTTATATTGTGGAATATTCTGTATAACTAAATATATCATATCATGTAAATATAATATAACTAAGTCCAGTTCAGGAGATAGTATTTTGCTTCTAGAACAGATCCTTACCGAAGATTTCTCTCTGTGTGTGGATATATCTGTACTCTGCATGTTCATTTTCTCATGTGTGTCTGTAGGCATATGACTTTAAGAGTCTAAGAGTGGAATTTCATGGCTGCCTCCCTCGACGCAAGTTCCACTGAGTTCAATGGGGCTAACTCCCAAGGAAGTGTGCTTAGATTGCAGCCTACATCTCTGCTTGTTTGCTTTTTGTCGCATGAACGCAGGGTCTGCGAGGCCCCAAGCCGAGGCTTCCCAAACACAGTCAGATGGTTTCTATTTCCTCAGCTAAAAGCTGGATTTGAACCAAAAATCCAAGGTGAAAGGGTGATATGTAACATACTGTGACATCTAAAATAAAATAATGTAATGTTTTTAATATCTAAAGAGAGCAAGTCGGCAGTAAAACATTTGTGCAGAGGGAGGCAAACAAGGATCCCTATATATTTTAATTTTAAATGTGTACAGATGTTGGGATTTAATCACAGCATGTCAGAATTTGACTTTAACAATGGCAAAAATGTGAGATCTGCTTTTTGGAACTGCTTCCACATTTCATATGGCAGATTTTTATTGCACTAAACAGCAGACTGTCACGTATTTATGTAAAGTGCCATCACCTATTGACTTAAGTGCATGTATGTGGCTTAGCATATAACACACTTTAGAAGGAAGAGAATAGTCTTTCAACCTGCTTGAATGGGATATTATTTGCCATATGAACATATGATTCCTTGAAGTGGACCCAGGCATTGATTTGAAGCTCTGAATATTCACATGAAGGTTTCCTTTCATGACTCAGATGAACATGTGATGGGAAATAGACAAGATCTCACCTCCTGATATTCATGAAATATTATTTGTCTTTAACATGTGTTCCTTAGGAGAAGAACAAAATGGAGACATTTCATTAAAATTCTTAGAAGTGGTATTCTTGTCCTTATTTCATTATGAAAAATCAAGATGGCTGAATGAATATTTTGCATGTTATTGTACAATTCTCTCTGTAGCTCAATGTTCCACAACCTTGGCAACTTTAAGATGTGTGTACTTCATCTCCCAGAATTCCCCAGCCAGCAAGAAGTCCACACATCTTAAAGTTGCTAAGGTAGAGAAATACTCTAATAGCTATCTGCATCCTTCAATTTTCTACATTTTAGTTGGAAACCATAAAATGCAAAAATTTCCTGGGAAGCTTTTTCCATGTTTGTTGGGAAGCCTGAATATCCAGAAAGTCTTCAGAATGATGAATTTATATAACTACAATCACCAGCTGGAGCAGCTTCACCTTCTGCCATTTCCATCAATCTCTGAAACAATATCAAAAGAAATGGGAAAGGAATGCTCAAAATTTCTGAGATTATGGTAGAAAAACTGAAGCCTCTTTTTCATGGGAAGAAAAGCTTTAAAAATGGCAAAATGTCTGCTGCAGCATTAATTATTTCCTTAAAGTGGTTAGGATTTCATTTCCATGCTCATTATGCAGCTAATGCAGTTGTTAAATTATTTGATATACTGGTTTTACTGCTGCATCTTTTTTCAAACTTTGCTCCCAATTCCAAAAGGCTCCAAAGTACTTGCCGAGGCTAATTTCTGTATGAGTGCTCAAGATTTATAGCAACTCCTTCCAAGAATGGCCATGGTGATTTTATGTTGTCAGTTGATTATCTTTGTTTGATAGAAGAAGCAGGACCAAAAGGGGCTTCCATTTAATTTTCTCCCATGCCACTGAATGAAGCTAAAATTAAAATTGTGATTTTATTGTGCTTTATAGGGGAGGTCCAGAGCAGACTACTTTCTATGGATGTCATATGGATGCCAGGTCTTGAATTTATTTCCTCCTTCCTTCCTTCCTTCCTTCCTTCCTTCCTTCCTTCCTTCCTTCCTTCCTTCCTTCCTTCTTTCCTTCCTTCCTTCCTTCCTTCCTTCCTTCCTTCCTTCCTTCCTTCTTTCCTTCCTTCCTTCCTTCCTTCCTTCCTACCTTCCCCCAAGACAAAAATATGCTGCACTATCCTAACTAGCAGTAGTTGCACTGCTATGCTGCACTACCCTAATTAGAAATATTAGAGACTATCAATGTGGATTTTTACACTTTTCCAGTTTAATGTATCTTGAACTCTAGCTTAATTAGGATCGTTGAGAAAGATATGAGAAAAATAGAAATATGACATTGTTTTGCCTGAAGTTCAGAATCTGCACTGCTGAATGCTATGCCTTTGAGTTCCAATTTGGCATAATGATGATCAAAGCTGGGGACAGGGATAGGAGAGGAAAACCAGGAGCCTTTTATGTTCTGTCTTGATTTCATTAAATCTTCCATGTACACCGGAACTTAAGCACACTTTTGGCATTCTCATCTACGTATCATTCCCACAAAACTGAATTGTCGAAACTTCTCAAATCACAAGACTTTCCGAATGGCTTCCTTTTGACATAAACCTTTGATTTTCTCACAGCAATGGTGTCCCAAACATTGCAAAGTTATTATGAATGAACATGCCCGGTTCTGTTTATGAACAACTGAGCCTTGCATCTTTGGATGCTCCAGTCACCCCACGGCCCTTTCCAATCAATGGAGAGGCAAACATGAAAGTGAAATACTGACAGCAATTCCCATTGGGCAGTGAGATGTACATGTTCTACTGAATACAGAAATGGCCATTCTCATCCAAACAATGGTCCAATTGTAGAAGTCTCTAAAAGTCTATCCCAAGTACCCCAAACCTCTCTTATATTTCAGAAAGATACACAGTCCCATGTTAGGTACACTATTATCCTTTTAAGTGGTGAATGGCCTGCATCTCCTATTGTTCCATAAGGAATGAGGGAAGCCGATTGAGTGGCCCATTGGGGAGATGCTTCATAGGTTGAATTGCTTTTATCTTTCCCTCTGCATTGTTCTTGAATTTCCTGAACTTAGCTTCTGATGGGTCACGTTTCAACTGTGTAGTGTCTTTTCAATGCAACCTTATTGTTGGAGACTCCCCTGAAATTGATCACAGCAATAAGCAATATGGTCAGCGTGGAAAGGCAAGGCAAAAATAACTTTATATTTATTGGGTTATTGTGTATTTATAACTTATATAAAGATCTATTGGGTTATTGTGTTTGTGTGTGTGTGTGCGTGCATGCATATGTATACACAATAACCCAATAGATCTTTGGAAGATTATTTGCATGATTGAACTCATCTTAGACTTAACATGGGACTATTCTCTGTTTATTTTTGTAATAAATGTTCTCTGCGACAGTTCACTTTCTGTTATATTAACATGATACACACTGAACATTCACAGCTAGTTCCCAAATGGTAACACATACCAGGATTTAAAATGAATAATTGATTGATTAGAAAACAGGTTAGTTCTCCTAATTAGTTTCATTTTGCTTCATTTATTTTATTGTCCTTGCATCTCATACAATGAAATCAAACACCATCTTCAGTGCACATCATGACCATGAAAATAAACACAAACACACAAACAAACCTACCTACCATGCCAAGAAAAAAATCCAATGCCATACCATAACTTAAAGAGGAAGTAATCCCCACCAATGAACCACAAGTGACCGATTGCTATGCTAAGTGGGGATATTAGAAACTGTATTCCAGTGAGCTGGAGAAGGCGACTCTGTCTCTGTAAGTGTCATCTTGAGCTTGTTGCAGCATAGAATCTCTTGTCCACTGGTACTTCATGTACAAACAATATTATTTTCAATTGTGTTGTGTTGGTAGACACCAGAAAGAAAATGTAATGTCGTACTATCCTTGATTAGCTATATTTAGATAGAAATCCCAATGAAGCCTTTCTTTATGCAATTATATGCCTAGATTATATGTCTAGGGGCAAGGACTTCCTCATTCTATCAGGATGTTGTCACATCAAGATGCATGGATCTTTAGCCTTCAGATCTTGACTTCAGTTTGCTAGATTTGTGGTATAATAAATGTCCTGGACTGCTACCCAAATAATAATTTGTTATCAGTATAAAGTTGCTGTTTTGTTCCCCATTTCATTGAACAATGTATCTGTAATGTTCAGGTATTCCACAACTATTATTCTCAGAATGAAAGTTATTATAAATTCCAGGAAAATCTGGATATTCCTTTTGAGCGTAGACATCTGGAGACATTTCAAAGGAAGCCAGAGTTCTAATAAGATTTGTAAGACTTATCACCAAGGTTGGTGGGGTGATGGCCTGTCTTTCATTTTCCAAGAGAAAATAATAGAGAAAGGAACAGTATACAACATGCTCTTACTGGCTTTGTCCTCTAACAGGAAAAACAAAAGCTCAAGGTCCCCTAATTTAGAAAGCCTTTCCCAGCCTGGGTACCTGCCAGATCTATAGCCTTCATCTCTCAGAATTGCCCAGTCAGCATGGTCCAGATTTAGGGAGGAGGAAGAAGGAGAAATTAAGGCTGAAATTATACAACATCTCTGCAAACTCACCTGGATATCAAAATCATGCTTACTGACAAACATTTTTCAACTTTTCCACTTTTTGGGTAGTGGTGATGTTTTATCTTTTAATTGTGTTATGTTAAAGCTATAGGAAGGCATGCACTACTTTGTGTGTTTTCCATTTCCGAAGGATGGAAAGTAATATCACTGATTTCTAGCATCTGTCCTCAGGGGCTTGATCAACAGATCTGATATTTCTTCTCCACATCCAGCTTCAGTGTGAAATAGAATGAGGTTCTCTTTGTTTTTCTTGTAATGTGTGGTTTACAGGGTAGATTATACAGATCCATCAATGAAGATGAGAAAATGGACAAAGGGAATTTCTCTTTAAAGTGTGGGTTTATCCATTGATTTTTAAGAAGAGGAGGTCAAGGATGGAGAAAAACATACAGTAAAGCTCACCTACATAATGTACAGGACACAGAGATGGAAAGTTTCTGAAATGGGGGTATGGGTTGGTCACCTGTTCTTTAGCCTTGGTCATTAAATGGGTTTTTTCACTGTAAAATCCCATCCTCATTTGCACTATATTCTAGAATAAACAATGGGATATAGTCAGGGGTGGGATTCAAATTTTTTAACAACTGGTTCTGTGGGCATGGCTTAGTTGGTGGGCATGGCTTGGTGGTCATGTGACTGGCTGGGGGTGGCCAACTCAATATCACTCACATCGAGGCACACTTCTCCTCGCCTGGCCTCTCATTACTGTGGGGATTTTGCAACACTCGTAAGTGTGAAAAATGGTCATAAGTTACTTTTTTCAGTGCCATTGTAACTTTGAATGGTCACTCCACACAAGCAAAGTACCAGCAAAGAAGGGGAAAAAAACTCCAGAGAAGTTCCAGAGATAGGAAGTCTAGTCCTGCCAAGAATGTAATAAGGGTTAATGGAGAGACAGTTTCTGTAAGCAACACCAGAATGTTTCCTTCCTGCCTTCCTTACAGGATTAGGCCAGTAATTTCTTCTAACAACTGGTTCTCCAAACTGCTCAGAATGTTAACAACCGTTTCTAGCAAATAGGTGCGAACCTGTAGAATCCCACCCATGGGAATAGCCTTTGCTTTCAGAACCTGCTTGTAAAGCATGTGCTTCTTTGTAGGAATATCAATCTTTCCTGAGTTGCAAGCTAACCAGTAGGATGTATTTTGCCAGAATAACATTGGGCAGATATGGAAAAGGCATAATATCTAGAGTTTTGCTCCAGCTGGTCATAATAATAATAATAATGTAACCTTTAACATGGTGACATTACTACAAGATGACTTTTCAAAGTAGAATTCTGAATTAAGTGGACATTGGTCTGATGTGGCAGAGCTCATGTGTGTTCTTTGCTCTGGACACAGCCCTCCTGAAAACAGAGCTTAACTCTTTCACATTGTGTAATAGCTTTGGGACACTGCCTGCTTGCAATAATCTCCTGTCCCTCCCATCTATTCAGTCTCCACATTCTACTGGGCATCCAGCAGTTTTGAACATCTGTCTTTCTGCCAAACTTCAATGTCTAATAGGGGCATTGTTTGCATGTGTCCCAAAGATGGAAGTGATTACCATAAAACATGTAAATGGATTATGTCAGAAATTCTCATCTCGGCCCAGTTAAGGAGTCATTCTGGTTTGCATTATGGAATTACAGTATGTTCTCTAATGGCTTGGCACTGGAGGCTGGATCTTAGCTCTCCTTCCCTGGTGTTTGAGATCAAGGGGACGAGGCAACACTGAGCTTAAATATGACCAGCTGTTGCACCTTTATTCCTTTTCCTTCCAGGGATGTGGCTTTGCAATCAAGTGGAAATTCACAAAAACCCATTCTAATTAGTCTAAAATGTACTCAAAGTAGGGCAGGAATAAATGTCAAATTTAGGGTGGGTTTGGCACAGTCCCCCTCACTTCCTCATAATTAATATAGGGCACCATGAGTGAAGAGGCTTGGTTTATCAAATCCTGGTCATAATTTAAAAATTGCCAGTGTGTACCTATGTGTTTAGGGGCTAGGGAGGGGGCAATGACTCTACTTTTTGCTGCCATAATCCTATCTGGGGGGGGGGGGGGTAGCACAATATGGAAGACATAGGGATACCAGACAAAATGCATGCTACTTGCAAATCTTTCTCCGCCATTGCATATTCCATTGTTCTTTTCTTCACTTTACAAGCGTTGGCACTGATCTTATTCCCAGTCACGTATCTGCTGTTGAACATCTAATTTTGCTGCTCATTGTCTTTTAAGAAGGCTAAGATAAATTGAGGAAAGATAAATCTACACCAGCTGTTAGCCAACATCACTAAAATGAATACCCAGTCATTCTCAGAAACCAGAATACCTTTCAGTATCAGAAGCTGGGAATAAACTATAGGATTCTCATGATCATCATGTCTTATCTAGGTTTTTCAGAGGCACTCAACTGGCAAGTGTTGAAGATGGAAACAGAGCTAGATGAATCCTTAACTGACAACTGTTTTTGTATTCTTGCTTAACAAGCAGCCATTTGAGTTGCTGAAGGTATTCTTGTTAAGTGGTCACATCACTGTAAAATCTTGACTCCAGTCCTTAAGTGATGTGTGATCTAGCAAAAGCTCCAGCAATGGTTCTATTTTCTTAACTGAAACTCTTTTCTTGATGGAGTAGGACAGGGCTGTCAAACTCGCATCGTCATGGCATTGTCATGTGATGTATTGGGATTCCCCTCCCCCTTTGTTAAACCTGACAGGGGCAGGGCCAACATGTGACACATCCGGGCCGTGGGCCGCGAGTTTGACACCCCTGGAGTAGGGGAATAAACTTGCCAATTTAATACTCTTCTAGTCAAAGTTTCAGGACCAGGCATCTGAGAAAATGCATTTGATGACTCCATTATTACTAAAACGTGCTGCTTGATTTTTTTTTTTTAAACCTTCTACCTTGAAGGTGATTAACATATAAAATATGTCCTCCTTCTCCTCCTTTCCCAATTTTAATAGCCCTGTGAGGTGGGTTGGGCTGAGTGTGAGTGATTGGCTCAAAGTCACCAGCCAGCTTTGATGCCTAAGGTGGAATTAGAACTCTTTGTCTTCTGAGTAACATGTAAGAAGGGAGACAATTAACCTGTGCCTTAGATGAAAGGAGAAAAATAGCTGCATCCTAGGGGGTGTAGAATCAATCTATTTAAGAAACTGACATTATGGGCAGAATCACAGCATGTGAATGTAAGGAGTTCAAGACTACATTGGTTTAAAGTATTAATAAGAAATGCATTAAATTATGTCCAGAGAATTTTCCAATTTGACAATGAACAGAATATATTCGCGGCTGAGACATTATAGTTTGAATTAAGTTTAATCCATTGGAAATGCTGTATTTGCCTCCCCAAATCTATCTGTGCAAACTATCTTCAGATTAAAAAAATCATGCACAAATTGAAGATTATTGTAAAGTTAAACCTTTTGAAATACATACCAAGGCAAAAGGTGTTTGAGTAAGCACAAAATAAATGTCCTCTATGAGAGATAAGGTATTCACTAGCATTGAGGATTTTGTATCTCATCAGGATTATCAGTGACACATCTAATGAGTGATTTTCTATTTTTAACAACTTTGGAGATATTTGTAATATATTCATTTATTGAATTATGAAGGTTTCTGACTTTATATATTAAAAATACTAAAGGTCGATAAAATGAGGACCCATTGGACATATCCATTTCTTATTAGGTGATATAATCAAATGTATAATAGGGTCAGAATTGAGATTTGTATAATGTCAGAATTGAGATTTGGAAGAAACAAGCTATTTATTATTTGTTTATCCAAAAAATAATAAAACACCTATTATGCTTTTCTCCACCATGTTCTGTTTTTGGGACTGGAAGAATAGGAGAGGGTAAAGTAGAGGTAGAAGACATCGAGATTATGAACTCCTAACAAGAACTGCGGTGGCGTAGTGGTTAGAATGCAATATTGCAGGCTAATTCGGCCCACTGCCAGGAGTTCGATCCTGAACTGCTCAAGGTTGACTCAGTTTTCATCCTTCTAAGGCTGGTAAAATGAAGACCCAGATTGCTGGGGGCAATATGCTGACTTAGTAAATCACCTAGAGAATGCTGTGAAGCACTATATAAGTCTAACTGCCATCCCTTAAGCTGCATTCAGAGTAGAAGTATTCTCAAACTGAGCCCAGGTCTGACTGATTACATGAATGGTGCTATGGCAGTGTTGGCAGCAATATGGCAGTGGTTCTTCTGGGATATTTTTCAACTTTTTCATCTATGCATTTCTTGAATTCCCTGGTGGCATTCCATTGAAGTACTAACCAGAAATAACTTTGCTTGGCTTCAGTCAAAGTTGGCCAGGTGCTGTTACTGCTGAGATCAGCAGTATTATCTTTTCATTGTAATGGAGAACATTGTTAGAGATGAAAGTACAGCTAGTTTACATATGTATATGAAAGACGGGGATCTCCAACCTTACCAACTTTAAGACTTGTGTATGTCAAGTCCCAGAATTCCTCAGCATGGCTAGCTGAGGAATTCTGGGACTTGACATCCACAAGTCTTAAAGTTGCTAAGGTTGGAGACTCCTGAAGTAGAAGGGTAGGGTGCAAATTTATTCTTCAAGTCAGGCAGTAATATTCTTTGAGTGGCTCTCTTCAAACTTGTGGTATTTATATGATAGGATTTGATAATTAATGGAATGAGATGCTTCATATTGTGGAATCAGAACTCTCTGCCTCCATGAGGAATGGAATTAACACAGTTCTTGCTGTGATGCTTTGTACCTCACCTCTTCTGGTGGTTTTCTTTAGCTGAAAACAAACTTCTGCTTGGTTCAGTAGCCTGCTTCCTTCAGCAAAGTAAAGCAATGCATTCAAAACTGCTGATTGGAGGTTGTGAGTCACATGACCTGTTGCTGATTTCTTTTAAATAATGTGTGATGCACTAAAGTTGGCATTTATGTAGAATCTTCCATCACTAACTTTCCATTTGTAAGTCAAAGTATTCACATGATATGAGGAATCTCCACAAAGTTCCTAATTTTACAGATGTGATTTTTTTTAAAAAAGTAAATTTCTGAAAGACAGAAAGTTCCTTGCAAAATATAAAGGAGACATTAATCCAGAGGTCTTCAAACTTGGCAACTTTAAGACTTGGGGAGTTCAACTCAGTGGTGGGGTTCAAATTTTTTTACTGCCGATTCGGTGGGCGTGGTTTAGTGGGTGTGGCTTGATGGGCATGGCAGGAGAAGGATACTGCAAAATCCTCATTACCTCCCCACCCCACTAACCTGCTTTCCAGCTCCATTCTCCTGTGCAGAGCAACAAAAGAAGACCCAACTGATCAGCTGGGACTTGGGAGGCAGAGAATAGATGGGGGCAGGGCCAGTCAGAGGTGGTATTTGTCAGTTCTCCAAAATCCTCAAAATTTCCACTACTGGTTCTCCAGAACTGTTCAGAACCTGCTGAATACCACCCCTGCTTCAACTCCCAGAATTCTCCAGCCATTTGGCTGGAGAATTCTAGGAGTTGAAGTCCACAAGTCTTAAAGTTGCCAAGTTTGGGATGTCCTGTGTTAATCTGTGAAGAGTTTAAGTTAGCACAGGCAGAGAGACTGCCCGAAGAGTTACAGCTGTAATATTCTTTAAGTTCTCCAAAGTAGATATTGTATCTTGGGCTACAAGTGAAAACTGAAAAGACAGAAAGCTTACAATGACCGCAAGTGAAATTGATTTGTGTTGAGCTGATCCATCTGCTTTGGCCTTTGCATCTATCTCTGTGTTGCATTTCATAGAAATAGATCAGGAATGTAATTCTGGAAAATGCATTAGTGAAAAGGATCCAGTATGACTTAAACAGGAATCTCTTTATTCGAAGCACCCTTCCTGCAGAGGGATGGCTTAGAGATTTACCATTAATCTTTTTGACTTGATGGCTCTCTGTTAGCCATCTCTTTCTTTATGCCTCACCTATTATAGATATGGTTATTGGGTATTCTGCATCTGCAAGAATATTCTGGCTCCTGTAAACACACTCAACCTGCCCAGTGCTCTGAAATCACTGGGCAGAGGTAGCAGAAGGCAGAGTGCAGAGGTGGTATTCAGCAGGTTCTGATCAGGGGTGGGATCTGATTGGTGTAACTACCAGTTCAGTGATTTTACATTTTGCTGCATGCATGTGTATATCACCGTCATCTAGCTGCCTGGACAGGTGCGCAGCAGTTGAAAAAGCACTTTTTTCCTGCTTTTTCATCCGCAGCTATGTCACACAAAGCAGCTGCGGTTGAAAACGCAGGAAATAAAGGTCAGCTAAGAGCCCGGGCAGGTGGGTGGGCCAAAATAGCAGTAGACATAGAACCGGTTCTATATATGCTCTCTGTTTGCTGCTTTTCAGAGCAATCAGTTCTACAGAAGTGGACAGAACCAGGAGAATCCCACCCCTGGATTTGACCGGTTCTGCAGAACCGGTAGCTAAAATTTTGAGTAGTTCAGAGAACTGACCAATACCACCTCTGACTGGAGATTTTACAGTATCCTTCTCCTGCCATGCCCACCAAGGCATGCCCACAGAACTGATAGTATTTTTTTTTTGAATCCCATCACAGGCAAAGTGTCAGGACAAGGCTGAATGAGGAACACAGAGAGATATAGATCACACATCTTTTCAGGAAAAGGAAAAAAAGCCAGTTCATTCCTGCAACAATGGCTAAACTAGGAAGAGAATGGAGGCTAAAAGGATGGAGAAAGGGGAAAAAAAGCACAGCGTTTTTTTCTTTCATTGACCAGGATATCACAACTTTTGTGAACTGATGATACATTTGTATTTGGGTGAACATCAGGGGTGGGCTGTTGGGGGTTCGCAAGGGTTCGGGAGAGCCCCTAGCTAAGATTCTGTGCAGTTTGGAGAATCCACAAATCCACTCCTGGCTGGTCCCGCCCACCTCACTCCGCCTCTCCCAGGAGTCCCCACGTGGCCCGTTTTGGATGCAGGTAAGTTCAGGGCACATGCAGGGGCTCAGGAAGGATGAAAAATGGGCCTCCCAGAAGTTTGTGAAGGCTGGAAATGGGCCTGTTTCCGGTTTCCAGAGAGTTTCTGGAGCCTGGGGAGGCTGTTTTTACCCTCCTGGAGGCTTGAGAAAAGCCTCTGGAGTCCAGGGAGGGCAAAAACTTCCTTCCACCATTGTGCAGGAGGCCAACTAGGCCATGCCCACCATGGCCACGCCCACCCAGCAACCGGGCAGAGAACTCTTTGCTAAAATATTTGAAGCCCATTCCTGGTGAACAGATTGGAATTTTGGAAAATGGCTGTTAGGGAAGGGGACACAATAAATTACAAAGCACTGATTTACCAGAATATTTTCTGGCATCTCATCAGGTTTTTGTCTGGCTCCTCAGAAGAAATTATCTACTACCCCTCTTTCACTCCACCCTTTTTCTATGTAGGAAGATGCACTTCCAAATGAAATGTTTGATTTTAACCTTATCTTCTAAGAAAGCCTGGGAAACCCATTTGGGTCTCAGAGGTATTACTGGACTGAGATGACATTGAGGATTGAAGTTCTGCTTCACAGCAAGCTAGCTTTACAAATTAATTAAAAGACAGATGGAGCCAGGATTCTGAAAACTACTGAGCCCCATCCAGTGGTGGGATTCAGCAGATTCACACCGGTTCAGGAGAACTGGTAGCTAACTTTTTGTGCAATTTGGTGAACCTGCTGAATAGTAATGCCTGGCCCTGCCTTGCCCCTCCTCTCCCCTCCCAGCCACTCCTTGCCTTGCCCCCTGGCCACTTGCCCAGCCACCCAAGGTTATGAAAAGTGGCTGGGAGGGAAAGGGTCAGGTGGGGCAAGGAGAGGCGGGGCAAGGTGAGGCACCCCTCGACATGCATGATGTCAAGTTGGCCACACCCACCCAGTCACATGACCTTCCAGCCACGCCTACCCACCCGATCATTAGGGCAGATAACTGATTGTTACATTATTTGAATCCCACCACTGGCTCCATCATTTGGCAACCTTGAATAGCAAGCTGAGAATCCCAGTTATTGATGATCCTAATGGAGATTACTGATCTTTCTTTTTTTCTTTTGGATTATCAAGGGGAAAAAATCCATTCTGACCTGGTTTCTGCTAGTACCTTTGTTGCATTACAGGTAGTCCTCAACTTATAACCACAATTGAATGTGAAATTTCTGTTGTTAAGTAAGACATTTGTTAATTGAAATCTGCCCCATTTTATAACCTTTCTTGCCACATTTGTTAAATGAATCACTGCAGTTGATATATTAGTAACACAGTTAAGTGAATCTGGCTTTCCCATTCATTGATTTTGTTTGTCAAAAGGTTGCAAATGGTGATCACATGACCTTGGGACACAGCAATGGTCACAAGTATGGTCACAAGTGTGAAAAATGGTCATAAATCACCTTTTTCAGTGCTGTTTTAACCTCGAACAGTCACTAAATGAACTATCTATATTTACTCCTAAGAGTCAACTGTTTCATCTCTTTGCATTAGACAATTGACAGAGCAGTTGACAAAGGTCTAAGGCAGTGGTTCCCAACCTTTTTTGTACCAGGGACCAGTTTCACGCAGAAACACTTTTTCAAGGACCAGCAAAATCAGTTCTTCCCCA
>BHFT01046560.1:0-48953 GCA_004320025.1 Laticauda laticaudata
TGTGTGTGTGTGTGTGTGTGTGTGTAATGAAAATTTTTTCATCACAAAATCTCCAGAACCATAAAGCCTATAAAGTTGAAATTTAGCCCATATGTTTCTCTTGGCTTCTAGATGCTCGCTAAGTAAGGATTTTTTTGAAATGACCATCAAGGCATTAGTATTTCCTATATTATTATTAACACGCTTTGATGCTAAGGAGTTCTACTCCCCTTCCCCACCTGAAAAGAAATCTGTTCCAAATGCAAAACACAAGCAGAGGAGTTTCAGTTTTAGTTTCACAGCAGCAAGCAGCTGTAGTACAGAACAGTTGAGCTTAGCCACGCCTAGGCTCCTTGCTGTCTCCTTCTGGCTCACACAGCAAATACTGTTTCACTTTCTAAACAGCCCTCAACTCTCTCACATACTGACAGGATGCGAGCCAGATGAATACTGATGGATGCTGGTAGGCAGAGGCAGAATTCCACCCCCCTTATTTTCCTCCCCCAAAATTTAAACCCGATCACATAGTTTCGTAGCGAAGCAGGGGTATCATGCTAGTAATCACTAAATGAAGAGTTATGAGGACTGCCTGTATGCATATATTAGTAGCATTGTAAGATCTTTCTGTATATGCAAGAAGCCACCCATTCTCTGACACCCCTGAGTCAAAATCTTGGCCCTTTTTAATCTGATATCATCAACCACCAAGATCACAGGCAATTATTTTTCCAGTATTGTGACATCAAATGCAGCAGAGATGGAATCTTAATTCTGTTGTCTTTTTCTTTCCAACTGGAGAGGCTCCACTTTGTTATATTTAGCAAATGACTTACAAATTTCCCTTTTAATGCCATCAACCTTTCAGGTCTGTGTACAAAATCAGGGAAATGACAATGAAGGTTATTCAATTCAGTTCCATTCAGTTTTGTTGACCTGACAGTTCACAATTCACCTGGAAAGCTAATTAAAAAATTCTAGATAGGTTTACCTGAAAGCATGCAATCCGAGCAGGTTTCATACTGGCTGTTACATTATGGGTTTTTAAAATTTTTAAATTCCAGATTTCTTGAGCAGTGCCTGCACTCACACAGTGCTCTGAATTCTGTTCTCCCAGCTACAACTAATGAAAGGGATCAGGGCCTTTTTCTCTCCTCTAAGCCTGAAGAGGAACGGAGAAAGAAGCAACATGAGTTGAGTGGCTTACAGGGAAGGAAAGGGCCCTGATTCCCTTCATTAGCTGCAGCTGGGAACACAGTGCATAAAAAAGGGAAGCTGCATGCAGCAAGCTGTTGGGAGCAAACATGAATTTATCTTGTATTGTCAATGCTTATCTGTGCTCCTGGTGTCTTCCCAACTGTGTGAGTTTTGCCGTGCTTTCAAGTCTGAAATTCCTTCTCCTGCCCTGTCAAGCTCATCACTTCAGTTTGGTTTGTTTGGATTTTAAGTTACAGTTTGTGTGTACCTTGTTTTGGACTTAATTTTCTACAGTTAAAGGCTGTTCCTGGGAGAGTTTTTCTCCAGCCCAAAGATAACCTGGACATTGAGGGCAACGTTGGAGATAATAAAGGGATTCTTATTGCTTATCTGACTATGTTATCTTTGTGCCGTGCCCCGGATAATCACAGCACCTTTGGGATAAATGTGTACGACTTTTCCCAGAATTGGTCCCATTTTTCGGCTTCTTCTTTACTCCAGGAGATGCCCTATTCCCGTTCCCAGTTTAAGAAATGTGCAGTGGTTGGAAACGGAGGAATTTTGAAGAACAGCAGATGTGGCCAGGAGATCGATGGTGCTGATTTTGTCTTACGGTAATTGTCTAGCATGATCTCCTTTGCATTTTCTATCCTCAAAACTTCTCCCCTCAAAATGACGTTATAGGGCATTGCACACCAGAACAACTAGACACAAGGACAGTTTTTCCCGGCATGCCATCACCCTGCTAAACAACGAATTCCCCCAATACTGTCAAACTATTTACTAAGGCTGTATTACGATTATTCTTCTCATCCTTCCTATTACCTATTACCTTTTCTACTTATGACAATAACCTTGTTGCTTGTATCTTTACAATTTATATTGTTTTATTTCGTTTCCTAGTATGATTTGATTACTTATTTAGTATCCTATGACTATCACTAAGTGTTGTATATTACAATTCTTGATGAATGTATTTTTTATGCACACTGAGAGTTATGCACCGAAGACAAATTCCTTGTGTGTCCAATCAGAGATGGTATTCAGCAGGTTCTGACCAGTTCTTGAGAACTGGTAGCAGAAATTTTGAGTAGTTTGGAGAACCAGCAAATACCAGCTCTGACTGGAGATTTTACAGTATCCTTCCCCTGCCACGCCCATCAAGCCATGTCCACAGAACCGGTAGTAAAAAATTTGAATCCCACCACTGTGTCCTATCACACTTGGCCAATAAAGTATTCCATTCCATTCTGTTCTATTTTTATATACAGTGATTGTGTTGCTATTGCTGTTAAATTGCTAATGAAGGTATAGATAACTTTTCAGGTTTATTTTTTCTCCACACTTCATTTGCTAAGCTCTTATACAGAAGCAACTGGAAATGAATTCATAAGGACTAGGGCTCTTTAAGGAATGAAGCGGCTCAGTGGCTAAGAGGCTGAGCTTGTCGATCAGAAAGGTCGGCTGTTTGGCAGTTCGAATCCCAAGCGCTGCGTAACGGAATGAGTTCCCGTTACTTGTCCCAGCTTCTGCCAACCTAGCAGTTCAAAAGCACGTAAAAATATAAATCGAAAAATAGGGACCCCCTTGGTGAGAAGGTAACAGCGTTCCATGCGCCTTAACAGCATTTAGTCATGCCGGCTACATGACCACGGAGACGTCTTCGGACAGTGCTAGCTCTTCAGCTTTGTAACAGAGATGAGCACTGCCCCCCAGAGCCGGAAATGACCAGCACGTATGTGTGAGGGAAACCTTTACCTTTAGGGCTCTTTAATTAGGCCTACGGCAATCAATTTTTTTCAAAAGTCAAAGATGATAAGACAATGGTGTGAATTTACATGCTTATGTGAATGTTTTTGACTATTAAATTGTGGAAAATAATGAAAAACTTTATACCTGCAAATTGATTAACTCTTTAAAGGCAAAGTAACAGAAAAAACAACAGTAAATAGCAACAATAGATGATCTTAACCCAACCATTTAAAAAAAACCCACAAATTTAAAGGTTTATTACTTTCCTGCTTTTCCGCCTTTAGCCTCTTGATAAAGAATTCATAATTGGGAAAAAAAAATAGTGTATACAATGACTTTCAGTTATTTTTAGAAAAAAAAATCATTAGCTTTATGTCTCAAAAACAGCCCCAAATTCTTCCAAGATTGTTAATGTAGAGATTTAAGACACAATTAAAGTAGAAAAGACAGAAAATCATTTCTGATTCTGCTAACTTAAGATAAAATTGATTCTTGGATCCATTTCAGGTCATTTTTCCTGGTGATGTTTGAAGCTGTGGCCTGAAGGCAAAATAATTTTTCCCCTTATTTTCTCCAAAACACAGCCAAGTTACACAAGAGGGGCATAACTTGTTTAGTTGAATTGACCCAGTGGTTCAATTCACCAATTGACCCCATTGGCTCAGCATTATGAAGCCATGAATCACAGCAGGGTTGAGAAGCTGGGACAGAATGTTAATTTAATTCCCCCTTCTTTCTGTTTCCCTCTCTTATCAAATTCATTTATTTTGTGTTCATTGGTTTTGTTCTACTGAAGTCAATGGCATATAAACAGGAGTGGACAAGTGAACAAAAGTTCAAGGAATCCCCACATCCTAAAATAATTTGGGAGATTATATTTGAACTGATGAATTTACTGACTTGGTCAATACTGACCCTTATTATTTTGACTGTTTCCTAGTATGATTGGATTGCTTATTGTACCCTATGACTTTTATTAAGTGTTGTACCTTATGATTTTGGACTCTTGACGAATGTATCTTTTATGTACTCTGAGAGCATTTGCACCAAGACAAATTCCTTGTGTGTCCAGTCACACTTGGCTAATAAAGAATAAAGAATTATATCATCATTTCATGCATTGTACAGTATGTGTTCCATATATAACAGAATAATAGAGTTGGAAGAGATCTTGGAGCAGGGTTGGGATTCCACCAGTATAACAACCAGTTTGGTGATCATGCACTTCGAGGGATTTCCCATATGCTTCGGCCCAAATTCTTCTGTTTGATTTCAAGTGACAGTTTTCCTTTGCTTCCTTAATTATTCAGTTCCTCTTTATCTACTTCCCACAGGGATCTTTTAGATCAGATTCCTGGGGTTTATCCATCCTTAGGTGTCTGTTAAGAGTTTGCAGCAGAAATTCACACAGATGACTAATTCAGCAGGATCATTAACTTCTTTATAAAAATATTAACATGAGTAAAGTTTACAATACCATTCCTAGATTCTTTCAAAGTAGCATAAGCAAAAACACAAACAACAGCTCAGAAGGCTCAGAACAGAACACTTAGTTTAGATGGCAAGCAAGTTAGTTTCACTTTCAATTCTCAGCAAAGCACTCAGAGCCAAACCACACCCAGGCTGTCAGCTCCCATTGGCTGGGCTGTTGCCATGCGTACTTTGTTAACCATGTCTCTGCCAGTTAATGAATATACTCTGACAGTGTCTACTTCATCCTAGTCTCAAACGTGGTGGCAGTTGGGCTATTTTTCCATCCAACATTCTGAATCTTGTTTTTATCTTCTATGATACAGTATTAGTTGCATCTTCTAGTTCAGGATGGATAAACTCTGTATCAGAGGTGGTATTCAGCGGTTTCTGACCAGTTCTGGAGAACCAGTCGTGGAAATTTTGAGTAGTTCAGAGAACCAGCAAATACCACCTCAGACTGGCCCTGCCCCCATCTCTTCTCTGCCTCCTAAGTCCCAACTGATTGTCTGGGTCTTCTTTTGTTGCCCTGCACAGGAGAACGGAGCTGAAAAGCAGGTTAGTGGAATGGGGAGGGAGGATTTTGCAGTAATCTTCCCCCTGGAGTGAGGAGGGAAGGGATTTTGCAGTATCCTTCCTCTACCATGCCCACTGAGCCATGCCCAACAAGCCAACCCACACCCACCAAGCCACATCCACAGAACCAGTAGTAAAAGTATTTGAATTCCACCACTGCTCTGTATGTCATCTTCTATGTAACACTAGATTCATGATACAAACAGACAATTCTTTGCAACTGTGACTAGCAACCAGCTAAAAAAACTGCCAAAAACAACCTCTCAAAGCCCAGATTTTATTCAATTTTTGACATAAATATCATAAGGAATCCTGCCAACACTTCCAGGTTAGGTGGGTATTCAACTCTGCACAGGTTGTACTGGTGTGCAAACACTACATTTACTTATATCCCGCCTTTATTATTTTAAAAAATGCAAAGATGGCGAACATATCCAACATAGCACTAGCACTTAGACTTATATATTGCTTTACGGTGTTTTACAGCCCTCTCTAAGCAGTTTATTGCCCCCAGTAATCTGGGTCCTCATTTTATCAACCTCGGAAGTATGGAAGGCTGAGTCAACCTTGAGCCTGGTGGGATTTGAACTGTCAAATTGCCAGCAGTCAGAAGTAGCTTGTAGTACTGCACTTTAACCACTGCGCCACTGTGGTTCATCCCTTCCTTTTCCTATTTTTGACATCCCTTTCTCCTCCTATTTTCCCAATTACAACAACTCTGTAAGATGGGTTGGGTTGAGAGAAGGTGACTGGCCCAAGATCACTCAGCTGACTTTTAAGACTAAAGTGGGACGAGAATTCACCATCTCCTGATGATTGGCCCAAAGTCACCCAGCCTGTTTTCATGGCTAAGGCAGGACTTGAACTCAGAGTCCCTTGCTTTCTAGCATGGTTACTTAACTATCAGGCCAAAGTGGCAAATTCATTCTTCATCATAAAATGAAATAAAGAAGAAAACTCTATATAGCATTGGAGATGAGTGACAAAGAAGGATTCCTAATTATATCTTCTACTTTGGTTTCTGCAAATCTTCCCTTGCCTTGATTACAAATTCAGCTTCCAGCTGTTCTTTGAGGATGAAAAAAAGCAGACTTGCAGAATGGGCGAGAAAGACGCAATTCAAACCATGCAGTTGAAAGGGATGAGGCAAGGAAATTATAATCACGAAGAAGGAAAAAAAAATCTCAAATAATCTTGTGATCATTTTATCCAAAATAGTAAGGTACAGTTTCCTAAGGCAATGTCAGTAATTGGAGGTATTTAACAATCTTAAGCCATTGTCACACTGCACCAATGGATGGCAAGAGGATGTAAAACAGACAAAAAAAGCTTGCCATCCGTTGGTTAATGGATGTACTCACTGCCTCATTTTGCTTTCCTCTCTATCCCGTCCAGCATCCGTTATTTGACGTTTCTATCCGCTCAGAAAAGTTTTGAGCTGCTCAAAACTGTTGCGCGGGAAAAATGTATCCAATTCGTCGTTCGCATGCACTCATCCCTGCTCCGTTACGCATCGCTTGTCCGCTAGGCATGCCGCTTGGGCATCCACGCAACTCGCATCCGCTCAGACCAGGAGAGGGAACGGATGCAGAACGGATGCAGAACGGAATGCTACCGGATGCAAGCACGGAAACAACAGCATGTAAAATCGGAAAAAACGTCCGCAGGAGAGGACCTATCTTGCGGATATTAAGGATGTCTAGAGGATGCCTTAGAGGATGCCCTACGAGACGCAGGGGACATCCTATACTTGCCTTAAAAAAGGGGGAGCAACACATCTGATCTCACTTCAGACCAGGAGCCCTGCTGCCCAGACCTTCTGCAGCCTCATCTGAACATTCCATCTCCACAGCATCCAGTCGATTGCAACCATGGCCATCGTAACACAAGTTCCTTTTGAGGAATCAGCCCACCAATCCTATCTCTGCCAACAGTAGCGAAGCCATCTACGCTCTGTGAACTCTACCTATGGGAGAAAAGGAGGCGGCCTAGAAGCGTCTGGGTATGAAGATAGAGTTCGCCAGAAGAGCAGAGGCGTGACTGCTACAACAAGCCTGATGGTGCGAGCTCAGGAACGAATCACTCGGGAGCTATTCCAGAACTTCATGAGCGATGCCTCCAGCCATGTTTGACGAAGTTGTGCAGGGTTGACACCCAGGTTGACCAACGGCAAACAGCAAACTTCCGGCCCAGCCTGGAACGCTGGGCTCACAGGTGCACTCACTCTGCACCACCTGGCCTCAGGGACCATCCTTACATGGACCATGCAGTATGGCTGGAGGGTGCCAGCCCAACACCATCAGCATTGTTGGTCAGAGAAGTGGTTGCAGGCCATCATGGTCGAAGAATATGTGGAGGAGCTCCTCCACGTGCCCCTCCACTGAAGAAGGATGGAAGAAAGTTGCAGAGCCAGTGGATCCAAGAAGTGGAACTTCCCCGACACGTGGAGACCAAGATGAAGCACGTGGCCCTCGCAAACGCGCTCAGCCAAATCGGGGCTCCACTTTATTTCATTACAAGGGCTTTCCTTCAGCATCACCTCTCTTCGCCATGGTCCGATGCTGACTACAAGTTCATGTACAATCGATGGCTTCAGGCAACGGCTCATCTTCAGATGCCCAAGGTGTATCAACGCCAGTCACTCTAAAGGAGGAGCTGGAACGTTCCAACCTCATTGTGGGCTTCCCAGATCTAGAAACCCCTGCCCACGACAAGAAAAAGTATGTGCCTACTTCATTGTGGGGATGACGCCGTTCTCCCCTCACAACCTAGCCTCATGAAGCCCTACACCTCCAAATACGCTCACCTGTGCAAAAAAGAAGAAAGGAAAAAAAATTTCTTTTCAACTACAGGCTGTCGCAGGGCAAGGCGGGTGGTGGAGAACGCCTTGGATCCTGGCACAACAGGTTCAGGTACTTCTCACCAACCATCTCATGCGCACGGACCGCTACGTTGCAGTCTTGCAGAACAGGCTCGTGGACCTCCAACAAGGGCAACTGGGGACATGGAGCCTTCGAAGTGGAGGCAAGGGCGAAACCGCTGAATAGACACCTGGAGGATGTGCAAGGCCCCAACAGAGCCTCACGTGAAGGGAAGAAGCAGCGCAACCTCCTGAAACACTGGGTAACAACTCCCCAGCTGGGAGCAGTGGAGTGGCAAGACAGAATGATAGAATGATTTAATGGATGCTTCCTTCCAGCCTGTCTCATGACAATCTGATGAGATTGGCTCATGTAAATGTTTTCGGTGGGCCTACAAATGAACAGGGCATTTAATAAAGAGTTGTGTTTTTATGTTCAAATGTGTGGATCAATGCTTACATTGTTATTGATAATAAAGGCCAAAGGTGTGGCAGCTGGGAGGGGTGGACCACTACAGTCCCACTATGGCTTGCACTGGAGGTTTATCTGTCCCTCACAGCTATTACCGGCTCCACAGGTATCGCTGCCCACCCACTGCTATCTTAATCCATCCCACACCAAGCATGCAAAGGCTTAAACGCATTTCTAAAAGTTTCCCACGCAAGAACTTTAATTAAAAAAAAAGAAAATGAAGCAAGTGGTATGATCAAAAATAGACTTTATTAACGAAGAAGCTACATAAAACGAAAATGAGTCCTCCTGGCAACTCCCTCCTTAGGTCGCTCAAGTTCTGAGGGATGGACGGGTCCAGGTGCTGTGGAGGTGGCTGGTGCTGGAGTGCTTGCTCATCAGCTCCTCCCAAAAGCAGAAGCAGCAGAAAGCCCCAGCCCCAGAAGAGCGAGCCCGTGCTGCAGGAAAGCCCGCAGCAGAACCAGAGTGAGGGCCAAAGGGGGCCGGATGGTCAAGCCTGTCCCTCGCTTGCAAGGGCTGGCAGCAGATGGCTGAGGCCTTGCTGTGCTTCAGCATGGTTTGTGGGTTTGCTGGCTGGCAGGTGAGGCTGGTCAGGAAACGCAAGGCTTGGCAGGGAGTGCAGGCACGCAAGGCTGGCAGGAAGGCTGGCAGGGAGGCAAAGCACGCAAGGCTTGCAGGGAGGCAGGCACCAAGGCTGGCAGGAAGGCTGGCAGGAAAGCCTGGCAGGAAGGCTGTCCAGGCAGGCAGGTCACCAAAGGCTGTCAGGCAGGCAGGCACCAAGGCTGGCAGAAAGGGCATGGCAGGCCAGGGACGGCAGGACGCAAGGCATGGCAGGCAGACCTGGCTGGCAGCCAAGGCTGGCAGGCAGCAAGACAGCAAGGCTGGCAGGGAGGCTGGCAGCAAGGCATGGCCAGGCAGGCAGACAGCAAGGCTGGCAGGGAGGCTGGCAGCAGATGGCTGAGGCTTGCTGTGCTTCAGCATGGTTTGTGGGGTTGCTGTGGCCTTTTTTGGCAGGGAAGCTGGGCCAGGAACCAAGGCTGGCAGGAAGGCTGGCAGGGAGGCCAGGCAGGAAGGCTGGCAGGGAGGCAGGCACCAGGCTGGCAGGAAGGCTGGCAGGAAGGCTGGCAAGGAAAGGCTGGCAGGCACCAAGGCTGGCAGGCAGGCAGGCAACCAAGGCTGTCAGGTGCTAGGCCAGGCACCAAGGCTGGCAGGAAGGGCTGGCAGGAAGGCTTGCAGGCCAGCAGGCAGGCAGGCAGGCAAGGCTGCAAGGAAGGCCTGGCAGCAAGGCTGGCAAGGGAGGCAGCACCAAAGGCTGGCCAGGAAGGCTGGCAAGGGAGGAGCAGGCCCAAGGCTGGGCAGGGAGGCATGGCACCAAGGCTGGCCAGGAAGGCTGGCAGCAAGGGCTGGCAGGCAGGCCAGACAGCAAGGCTGGCAGGGAGGCTGGCAGCCAGATGGCTGAGGCTTTGCTGTGCTTCAGCATGGTTGTGGGGGTTGCCTGGCTGGCAAGGGAAGCTGGCAGGAACCAAGGCTGGCAGGAGGCAGGCCACCAAGGCTGGCAGGGAGGCAGGCAAACCAAGGCTGGCAGGAAAGGCTGGCAGGAAGGCTGGGGCTAGCACCAAGGGCTGGCTAGGCAGGCAGGCACCAAGGCTGGCAGGGCAGGCAGGCACCAAGGCCTGCAGGAAGGCTGGCAGGAGGCCTGGCATCCCGCAAGGCTGGCAGGGAAGGCAGGCACCAAGGCTGGCAGGCAGACTGCTGGCAACAAGGCTAAGCAAGGCCAGGCAGAAGCAAAGGGGCTGGGCAGGGAGGCTGGCAGCAAGGCTGGCAGGCAGGCAGACAGCAAGGCTGGCAGGGAAGGCTGGCAGCAAGGCTGGCAAGCAAAGGCTTGCAGGCAGACATGCAGGCAGGAAGGCAAGGCAGTCGATTTGTGTCTGGAAGCAAGGTCCTTTCCTCTGAATGGTGACCCTGCTACCGAAGCTGCTTCTGTTATTATTCGCGGGGCTGACGCAATGCATCCTCCCCGCATGCGCAATTACGCGCTCGGGCATTCCGCTATGGCTTGCCAACTGTGCAATCCGCTCTGCACTGCTATCTGCATTCCGCTCCATTCCGCTGTGGCAATGCGCGCATCTGCATTCCGCTGTATGTATCTGTTCCCCCATCTGCTTTGCTGAGGTCGCCGCCGGAAGCCTAGCGATGTGCCATCCGCTCTCATCTGCTTCCATCCGCCTGGGCTTTCGCGTTCCGCATCCACTTTCCCAATCCCGCCCTGCCGTCCTCCCCACGTCGCGTGTTTATCCCCCCACCTCCGGTTAATGCAAATTTTTTGCCCCTTCTGAGACGGATTAACAACGGATGGAATATTTTTCTTGTCCGTTGTTGTCCGTTTTGCATCCAGTTTGGGGTCAGTGTGACAGGGGGGCCTTAAAGGAAAATAAATACTGTAGATTTGGGACTTTAAAACTGAAATTTTTTAATTTCAACAAGCCGATACAAAAATTTAATGCCACCAGAATAAAGAGCTGAATGCACGCAATTATCACATTAAACAGAAGAAAACTTCTAGGTCACCAATTCCAACCGCGGCAGCTTGTCTACACTTAATTTGTGTAAACAACCAAACTTAAAAGAACTCAAGGTCCATCCCCAGCCACTGAAAGGACGTAATGGTAAAGACCTGCAACAACTAACACCAATCAAGAGCCCACCTTCTGTACACATTTTTTTGGCTCAGTATTTGTAAACAGCAATGGATCATGCCCAGTAATTTCACTAGGCCGAACCACAGACAACTAATGATCTAATACATAATCAATTTTACCAGAAGACATTGTTGAAAAAGCACTATGCAATTTAAAACCATCTCCTATCTATTGGATCCGGATGGAATCATGTGCCTACTTCCTTAAAAAAGCTATCCCACTGCCATAAGCCGAACCTCGTAAGCATAATCTTTGAAAAAAATCTTTCAGGACGCAAGCTCCTTTGCCTACCGCTAGTAGGTCACTAGCCACACACGGTCATCCCATCTTCAAAAAAGGGAGACCCCCGCCTAGTTGAAAATTACAGACTAAATCTTTCCTTATGCTGCGTCAACCTATAAAGTCATGGAATCAATTATTAACCAATCCAATCATCCTCCAACTTTAGAGACAGAACAACCCTACCCTCGCAATAAACACTTTGGTTTCAGGAAAAAACTACCCTGTAATCTGCAACTCTTACACTGAACATGCAAAAAAACATAATGGACTATACAACTTGATCAGGGCAAAGCCTAATAGACGGCAATAATCTACAATAGACTGTCCTGTAAAGACCTTTGATTCAGTGGTACACGACAAACTAGCTCGCTAAAACTAAAATCTTAATGGTAATCTCTGGACAACTGGCATAAACTGATAGAAGCATTCCTATAAAACAGACAAACAAATGGTGCAAAATTGGGAGTCACATCATATGCAAATTTCTGTCGATCAATAGTGATCGTTCCCGAAGGCAGTTGCCAACATCTCTCAATAACTCCTTAACATAAATGACCTCTGTGATCATATTAAGAGCAAACGTGTTTCTCTCACTGATGATGTAAAACTGTTCCAAATACGACAGGCATATTGCTAACCTTCAAAAAGATGCTTGACTATGTATCAGAATGGTCAAACAAATGGCAACCTTCAAATCTCAACAAATAAATGCTCTGTCTTACATATTGGCAAAAAAAATCAAAAATAAAATACAACCTGAAATAGTGCAAGACCTTGTTGATGATCCAAGCTCTGTAAAGGACCCTTGGAGTACTCCATCTCTTATGATCTAAGTGCTAGAGCGCAACTATGACTACATAGCCAAAAAGGCATTAAAGAAGTTGTTTAATCTAACTTACCTAGCTTTTTCTCTGGTAAATATCACAACCACTAACTAGGGCATACAAAACATTTGCCAGATCAATACTCGAATACAGCTCATCAGTCTGGAACCCACATTAACATTTAGCACAGTGAAAAAGTCCAGAAATTACTTAACAAAGAAGAGTGTCTGCTCACTCCTGCTACTCCATTGCAGAATACCTTATGCCAACCAAGACCTTGAAATTTCTAGATAGAAAATCTTGAATTACCGCGTCTTTCGATCTGAATCTAAGTAATGGTATATAAAAATCATACATTGGCAATGTCCTTACCTGGTCAATGAAATGCTTCGAGCTTCCAACAATAACAACAACAAGAGCCACAAAAATAGATACAAACTCAAAGGTAAACCGCAACCAAACTTGATTGGCAGGAAATACGACTATTCAGCAACAGAGTGGTCAATGTCGGAATACTCTACCTGACTCTGTGGTTTCTTACCCCAGAAGCCCCAGACAAACTTTAACCTTAGACTGTCTACTATTGACCTCACCCCTTTCCTAAGAGGTCTCTGTAGGGGGCGTGCATAAGTGCACCAGCGTGCCTACTATCCCTGTCCTATTGTTTCTTTTATTTTTCTTATATGTACCCATTTCATGTATTCATAACTACATATATACTTTTACCTATTACCTTGTAAGCGATTGACAAATCAAAATCAAAAGAAGATAAACAATTTTATATGATTTGGGATTTGTTTTATCAATGGTTGGACAAAAAGACATGGTAAATTTATTTAGATATTTTGAGGGGACTCTTGTAGTAGCAGCTTAGTTTCCATGTGGATCTTGCTCACAGGCTAAATGCTAAAAATGCTCCCAATTAGACATTCCTTACATAATTGTGTTTCTCATTCAGCGTTTGGAAGAAGTCCACAGGGTGCCTGCATTTTGGAAAACATTCATTTTTTCCTGTTGCTCTTTCTCTTTCTTTCTTTATTGGGAAAAAAAGAAGAAAAAGTTAAAGAGAGAAAGATGGCACTGCCCTGCAGAATCAAATGAATGTATTAGTATAGGAAGAGTAACAGAACCTGCGGGAGGAGTCAAAAGAGGCACTAGCTAGAATCTCTACATAGCCACAAGCGAACTAAATCCAACTCCCTTTGAATTTTATAGACACTTAGGAAAGATTAAAATTTTGAACATCTGGCTATTCCAGGCCTGAGGATAGGGTGGCTGTTGAACTTCCATTGTGTGTGTGTGTGTGTGTGATGTCTTTTTTCTGAATATTCTTCTTCTTCTATTTTGTTGTTCCTTTTTTATTTTCTTTTTAAAAAATACTTTATTTAGTACAAAAGATTCAAATATACAAATATACAAGCATTAAAATGTAATAATCATAGACATCAGTCCAATTCATATTTCTCTCTTATACATTTGATAGTGATTTAAGTAACTCATAACAGATATTGAACGGCAAATATTCCTCATCCCTTATAAATTCAATATTATCTACATTATATGTTATCTAATTGTCTATTGTTATTATTGGATTATAATTCTGTTATTTTGTAAATAAGTCCTTTATATTGTTTATTCAATGGAAAAGAAATAAAACTAATATTCTACAAATTCCTATCATTAGATATATATGTAATAATATGTTTCCTACGTTCATTTATTTTATACGTTTTTTTTCTTATGGTCTATCCAGTTCTATCATTTATCCCAAATCAAATAAAATTCAGAATCATCTTTTCCTTTTAGTTTTAGTGTGAGCCTTTCCATTTCAGCACATTCATAGATCTTCTGAATAATAATATGTATAGGTGGTAAAATGGGCATTTTCCAATATTGTGCCAGTGAGATTTGTGCCGCTGTTAGTATAAAATGATCAAGTACCTTACTTTGAGAGGACATTCCCGTTTAATTATCCCCAGAAGATACAATTCAGGTTTCCACTCCTATTTTGTTGTTCCATACAGTTTAAAATATAAGCTGCCCAGAATTGTCTATAGTTGGGCCACTTCCAAATTGAAATCTATATATATAAAAGCGAAATACCATTCATGCATCATCACAAAATCTCCAGAACCGTAAAGCCTACAAACTTCAAATTTGGCACATATGTTCCTCTTGGCTTCTAGGTGGTCACTAAGAAAGGATTTTTCCAAATGGCCATCAGAGCCTTTGTATTTCATATATTATTATTAACACTTTCTGATGCTAAGGAATTCTACTCCCCCTCCTCACCTGAAAATAAATTTCTTCCAAATGCAAAACACAAGCAGAGGAGTTTCAGTTTTAGTTTCCCAGCACCAGGTAGCTTTTGTACAGAACAGCTGAGCTAAGCCATGCCCAGGCTCCTTGCTGTCTCCTCCTTGCTCACAGAGCAAATACTGTTTCAGTTTCCAAACAGCCCACAATGGTGTCACACACTGGCAGGACGCTAGCCAGATGAATACCGATGGATGCTGGTAGGCAGAGGCAGAATTTCCCCCCCTTATTTTCCTCTCCAAAAACTAAGCCCGACCACATAGTTTCAGAGCGAAGCACACCGGGTATTCAGCTAGTCAAGATCCAGCTAAGGGTCTTCAAACATGACAGCTTTAAGACTTGTGGACTTCAACTCCCAGAATTCCTCCTCCAGGCATGCTAGCTCAGGAATTCTGGGTGTTGAAGTCTTAAAACTTGCCAAGTTTGAAGGCCCTTGCTCTAAACCCAAAGGTTTCGGACTCCCCAGCTGGCTTGCGGTAGAGCTCGGTTGGCTGTTTTTGGCACTGTGTAAAAATGATGTTTGTGTTGGATGGGGAGGGGAGGAGAGGGTTACAATTTAAAAAAAAAAAAAATAACCCTGCAATCTTTTTCCGGTGCTCCTTTTTCTCCTGCAGATGCAATTTGCCTCCCGTATCGAGGAAATATGTGGCAGATGTTGGTGTAAAGACTAATGTCGTGACAGTCAATCCCAGCATAATCATGGAAAGGTCAGTCATTTCCCCGCCTCTTTTGCCCGCCTGAGCCTCTGTGAAATTCACCGGCGGCGTGAGAAAGAAGGAGCCGTGTCTTCCCATTTGCTCTGGCACCCCGTGGCTCTTGACTGTGTAATTTCATGGCAACTGGAAATGAGAGTCACCTGAGCCTCCTTGTCATCAGGGGAAATCTGTGCAATTGAAAGGATGCATGTGGACTTCACGCGTGTTCTCTTTTCTCTTCGGTGTTCTCTCTTTCCCTTGCTTTTCTTTCCTCTCTCCCTTATTCCCTCCCGCCCTAATTTTGCTTCTTTTCTTCATCTTCCTTTCCTTGGTTTTCCTCCCTCCCTCCCTCTTTCTTTTATTTTCCTTCCTATTTTCCTTCCTTCCTTTCCTTGGCTTTTCCTCCTTCCTTCCTTCCTTCTTGCTCCCTCCCTCTTTCTTTTATTTTCTTTCCTATTTTCCTTCCTTCCTTTCCTTGGCTTTTCTTTCTTCCTTCCTTCTTCCCTCTTTCTCCCTCCCTCTTTCTTTTATTTTCCTTCCTTCCTTTCCTTGGCTTTTCCTCCTTCCTTCCTTCCTTCCTTCCTTCCTTCCTTCCTTCCTTCCTTCTTGCTCCCTCCCTCTTTCTTTTATTTTCTTTCCTATTTTCCTTCCTTCCTTTCCTTGGCTTTTCTTCCTTCCTTCCTTCTTCCCTCTTTCTCCCTCCCTCTTTCTTTTATTTTCTTTCCTATTTTCCTTCCTTCCTTTCCTTGGCTTTCCTTCCTTCCTTCCTTCTTCCCTCCCTTTCTCCCTCCCTCTTTCTTTTATTTTCCTTCCTAATTTCCTTCCTTCCTTCTTTCTTCTTCCATCTTTCTTTTATTTTCCTTCCTATTTTCCTTTCTTCCTTTCCTTGGCTTCCTTCCTTCCTTCTTCCCTCCCTCTTTCTTTTATTTTCCTTCCTATTTTCCTTCCTTCCTTTCCTTGGCTTTTCTTCCTTCCTTCCTTCCTTCCTTCCTTTCTTCTTCCCTCCTTTTCTCTCACCCTCTTTCTTTTATTTTCCTTCCTATTTTCCTTCTTTCCTTTCCTTTCCTTCCTTTCCTTTCTTTCCTTCCTTCCTTTCTTCGTCCCTTCCTTTCTCCCTCCCTCTTTCTTTTTTCTCCCTCCCTCTCTCCCTTCCATTCTCCTGCCTTAAGATGGCTTCATCTATTCTGTTTTGCATCCTCCTCTACATTTTGAACTATAGGAGAACAGTAAGGAGATTTATTTAGCATTTATTCCTGATTTTATAGTGTCTGGAACTGAAAACTCAACTCAGAAGCCAACCCTTCAATATCCAGAGGGCTCGGAGGGTTCCAGTGTTGGATCTTAAGAGGGGAAAAAAAGGCTCTGCCATTTGACAAAAACCACAATTTCTGATTTTCATTCCTTTTTCCATACCTTAGAGGCAGTTGACATTTCCATGAGGAGTTTGTGTCTCACAGATTCCAAGGAGTCCACCCTAAAACTCTTAATTGTAACGTGCTTATTTTAATCAGAGGAGAATTTTAAAGGTCATATTAGATTGCTCAGGACTTACTCTGTGTTTGCTGTTCTTGTGCTCCCACTTGCAAATTATACCAGGTTCCAGAGGCTGGAGAAATGGAGGAGGCCTTTTTACCAAGTCCTGAAAGCATATGAAAACGCCTCCGTGTTGCTTCCCGCCTTCTACAACACCCACAACACTGACGTCTCCCTCAGGGTCAGGTACGTCCTGGATGACTTCCAATCCAGGAAGGCCGTCTACTTTTTCCACCCCAAATATCTCACAAACGTTTCCCGCTACTGGTTGACTCAAGGGGTGCGGGCAAAGCGCATCACCACAGGGCTGATACTTGTGACGGCCGCCTTGGAGCTGTGTGAAGAGGTGCACCTCTTTGGGTTTTGGGGTTTCCCCATGAACCCCTCAGGGTTGTTTATAACTCATCATTATTACGACAACGTCAAACCTCGGCCTGGATTTCATGCCATGCCTTCAGAGATGTTCAACTTTCTCCGTCTGCACAGCAGAGGGGTTTTAAGAGTCCACACGGAGGCCTGCAGCTACTCCTGATCCAATTCAACGGATGGATTGTTTCCTTTTTCTTTTTAAAGTGAAATATAGGTGGTTTGGGATCTTTTGCCACATTCTGAAGCAGAAAAGTAATTTAGCAGGCAAGATAAACCGTTGGGCCAGGCGTTCCGTGCAAAAGAATTTTAATGCTTTCAAGAAAATTATGCAATATTATTTGAGCTTCTCTTTCTCGTCAGGTTTTGCTTTCCTTCAGAGTTGGTGTCCCGCCACCCTCTTTTTTCCCCCCTGATCAGCCATGTTGGGCTGTTGTCTTTTGGGTGAAGCACATCTTCGTGTGGCAGGAATGAGCATCCTGCCTTGGAGCCTCCAGCAAGTAAAAGCACATTAGCCTAAAGATTTTACAACAAGAAATAGAGCACATCACTTTAGGGATTCAGTATTTCATTTCTAGGATGGCATCAAACCTGACAAGCAGGAAATTCAAAAGGGTTGTTTTGCAAAGCCGCTGTGAATTAGGACAGGATTCTTGAGAGGCTTCAGCATAAGAAGCATGGTTTCTGTACTCCCTTCCTTCCTTCCTCCCTCCCTTCCTTCCTTCCTTCCCTCCCTCCCTCCCTCCCTCCCTCTCTCCCTCCTTCCCTCCTTCATTCATTTGTTTGTTCCTTCCTTCCTTCCTTCCTTCCTTCCTTCCTTCCTTCCTTCCTTCCTTCCTTCCTTCCTTCCTTCCTTCCATTCTAGTGTCCCCACAGATAACACTGTTGTGAAGAAGATGGCCAACGGTGTTTGAAAGGATACACATCTGTTGTCTTTCCTACCGATGACTGCCTTCTCAAACTGTCACATTTCTCTTAGCCATGTTCAGCTTAAAGGTAAAGGTTCCCCTTGCACGTACATGCTAATCATTTCTGGCTCTAGGGGGTGGTGCTCACCTCCGTTACAGAGCCGAAGAGCCAGCGCTGACCGAAGACGTCTCCATGGTCATGTGGCCGGCATGACTAAACCCCAAAGGTGCACAGAACGCTGTTACCTTCCCACCAAAGTGGTCCCTATTTTTCTACTTGCATTTTTACAGGCTTTCAAACTGCTAGGTTGGCAGAAGCTGGGACAAGGAACGGGAGCTCACTCAATCAAGTCCAAAATGTGGTCAACAAAAACTGTAACTATAAGTCCAATCAAGGCAAGAGGAGGTAATTAGTCTGGCAGGGCAGGAGAAGGAATTCCAGACGTGAAGGAATTCAACACTGTTGGGAAAATGCCAGGAATACAGATAACCAAAGTCAACACAATATAAACTCACAGATGTTCCCAGCAGATGCCGCACTCAGCATGCATTTCTTTTAAACTCTCTTCCCAGGTGTGGCTAATGAAGGGAATCAGGGCTCCTTCCTCTCCCATAAGCCAGGCAATCCGTGTTGCTCTCTTCTCCATTCTTCCCTGCATGCCCTAGGAAGAAGAGGGGGTGGGGTCTTCCTCTGAACTCCTTCTCCCTTGTTCTCCCTTTTTCCTGCTCTGCCCAGCCTGATTTTGCTCTCCCCCAGTTTCCTCCACAGCCAGTAGAGCCACACTTCCCGTCAGCTGTTTGTCGTCCTCTTCAGATTCAGACTCCAACAGGGGCATGTGAGGGTCAGGCAGGAGATTTGAACTCACTTGGGTTTGGGGTTGAGAGAGATATAGACCTGGAACAGGTCATAAGTCTGAAAAATCCCACCTGCCCAATTAACAGTCAGCACTAAATTGTGCTAGGCAGGAGTTAATGGAATTCAAGAGAGGTTGGATTTGGACAGCTTGTGGAAACAAGGATTCCAGACTGATTCCTCTCTTGACTTTACCTTCAGACTCTGCCTTCCCTTCTCCTACTACTCTTTCCTTCTTGCATAAAACACTCAGAATGATAGTTCCCCCAGCTTCCTTACGGCGTCTCTGAACATCGTGCAAAGTCCTTCAGGAATCAAAACGATGGACTCCATAAACTTTTGCTCTTATCCAGTAGGATAGTTGTCCAGTAGGACATCCCTTCCCTTCATCCATTTTGACTTTTCAGAGGACAGTAGGAGGTTGAAAAACAAAGCACAGCATGTGTTATGATTTAGCCCAGTTTAATCAGAGCACAAGCATGCAAATGCGAGTAGATTAATAAGTACCACTTCGGTGGGAAGGTACCAGCATTCTCTGTGTCTCTGTGCCTTTGGAGTAAAGCCCTGTTGGCCACATGACCCCAGATGTGTCTTTGGGCAACACTGGCTCCCTTGGCCATGAAACGGAAATAAGCACCACTCCTCTAGAGTTGGATAGGGAAATCTTTATCTTTTGATCAGTGGACAGGGCAGTCACAAGATATACATGGCCCATCTTCTAAGGCAGAAGATGACAATTTTTTTTGGTGTAGGTATATTAATTTAGACCCACTATGCACAAAATCTGCAATGATGGGATCATACAACAGGATTATAATGTCATGGACAGTTGGAGAGGCAGATGTTAGGAAAAGGAGTGACTGATCTGGCCTATGGCATCTTTAATTTCTTTTTGAAAATTGATGGGAATTACATGCTGAATTTTCCATGAATTGCAATTGGACTTTAGCAATGTACATCTCAGGGACCTGAAGGTTCACCAACTCACCTTTGCTTCAAGTGAGAATAGCCATTTATATGGAAAAGAAAGTGTTTATTTCATTATTGTAAAAAAAACCATTTCGCCTAATTAAATGTGTTGTTCAGTCGTTGGACCATATTTCTATCCCATCTCAGACGAAGGAAGCCACATTTCTCTGCAATGCTCAAAAGTCAAAATAGACAGAAATTCCCAATTTGAATGCCTATGAACTAGTTGAAACTTTGGAAAATTGTGCAGAAACATGACTTCCTTTGTCTGGCATGGACAGAATATTTGCTTTCAGAAGAAAAATGCTCAATAGGAGAACAATAAAAATAAAAAGTATATATATATTTTTGTAGATTTTATGCAGTAAAATTGAGCCATGTCGGGGATAGCAGTAGATGCACCGTAGTACAGAGGTTTATACAGATATGTGCCAAAGTCCATAAGCATATGTGGAGCAAGACTCTGTATGTGTTCTGTTAAATATTTACATGGAACCAACATACAGGTAGTCTTCGACTTACGGCCACCAGAATTTCCATTGCTAAGCAAGGCAGTTCTGGAGTGGTGCGGTGGCCTTGAGGTGGAGCTCTTGCCTCACAATCAGGAGGCTGTGAGTTCGATTCTAAATAGAGATAGATATTTCTCTCTCTGGGCACACTGACAATATATCTGCTGAAAACAAAACTCCACATTGGCAACAGGAAAGGCATCCGGACATTAAAACACTCTGCTAGCTGCGTTCAATTGCCCAAACTCCACCCTGCAAGGTGGAGAAATGATGGTGAGGCCAGGCAGTTCTTAAGTCCTGTGAAATTTTATGACCTTTTTTGCCATTGGTTGTTAAAGCGAATTACTTCCGTTGTTAAGAGATTCATATGATTGTTAAGCAAATCCAGCGATTGACGCTGTTTGTCAGAAACAGGCTGGGAAGGTCACAAAGGGTGATCACATAACTCCTGGACAATGCAACCATCAAAAATACTTACCACACCAGTTGTCAATCCCCTAAAGTTTGATCATGTGATCATGGGATGTTGCAATGGTTGTAAGTGCAAGAACTGGTTGTAAGTCGCTTCTTAAGTACTGCTGTAATTTTGAACAGTCGCTAAACGAATGGGTTACCTGCATGTACATCTGAATACAATCCATTTCTTGAAAATGTTCAGGAACCTGTCAAAAGCTGCTATGCAGATGTTAGCTAACAGAAGTATTGAAGTCGGCTTACGGTAGAATGGAAAATAACCGTGTGGAAAAATAAATAAATAAATTGCACATAATCTTAAAATAGAGCACGCTAATACATCTGCAGCAACCATCTTCTGAAAAAGACCCTCCGAAACAAAATTCCTCCCCTGGCCTGTACAAAGCAGATAAGGAATCAGAATAGAGCTGGAAGGGACCTTGGAGGTCTTCTAGTCCAACCCACTTTTCAAGCAGGAGACTAGTGGTAGCTAACCTTTTTGCCAAAAATTTGCCAAAAATTGCATGCGCGCCAGCACGCACACACATATCAGCACAGAAAATGCAATGCGTGTGCTCCTCCCCACGTCCCCTGCGCATGCGTGCACAATCCCCACCCCACCCCCTTACCTGTATTGCACCTCACAGCTGATTTTTTGACTGGTTTTTTTTGGCCTCCCAGAGGCTTGGAAAAAGCCTCTGCAAGAAGGCTTTTCAGGCCGAATTATAGGCCCGTTTCATCACTTTCCGGCATTCCCGGAAGTGGCAAAATGGGCCTATAATTCATCCTGAAAAGACTTGCAGAGGCTTTTTCTAAGCCTCTGGGAGGCTAAAAAAGACCTCAAACCAACCGAAAAAAATCAGCTGTGAGGCGTGTGAATGCGCAGCGAAGTAAGTTTGTGTGCAGCTCGCGTGCCAGCACAAGCGGCTCACAAGCACTTCCACGAGGAATAGGCTCCAACATGGCCCTATACCATTTCAGACAAGTTGACTCTCCGGTCTCTTCTTAAATCCCCCCAGTGATGAAACCCCTACAACTTCTGAAAGCAAGCTGTTTTGCTGATTAATAGTCCTCTCTGTTAGGAAATTTCTCCTTAATTCCAAGTTGCTTCTCTCCTCGATTAGCTTCCATCCCATTATCCCAAAGGTGGTTTTTTCAAGACTTTCTGGCTTTTCTCTGAAGCCGTCTCACTTCTCATCCAAGAAGCTTCTTCAGCTCTGACTGGATGGAGGGGAATGGAAGGATTTATACTCCTTGCAGACAGCTGGGCATTTTCATATATTTTAGAGAGACATTGTAGGCCACTTGGAGGTTGATCTGTGTCCTCAGGGTCACCTGAGTGCAGATGGGTGTGGAGCCTCCTTGGAATTTCTTGAAAGGACTGTTGTGGACTGGAGATAGGTGGTGTTGTATCTCTTCCCCTCTGTTGAGAGAGGGCTACTCAATTTTGATATAGATGGGCCTTTTTGAACCCTCTTTCAAACCAGCAGTCCTCTCTGTCCAAAATATGGACTTTGTTGTCTTCAAAAGAGTGGCCTTTGTCTTTTAAATGCTGAAACTTGTCCTGATGGGTTTGTTCTCCATCCATTGTTTCTTGTCCTGCCTACAGGTGCTTTGGAGAATAATTTGATCCCCTCCTCTTTGTGATAACCCCTCAAATACTGGAACACTGCGATCACATCTGCCCTAGTCCTTCTTTTCTCTAGACTAGCCACTTCCACGAGGAATAGAACCAATCTAAATTGTGAAGGAAGCTCCTTCTGTATTTGCGGTGCTGGTGTCGCTAAGATATTCGCTTTGGGTACTCACTTTGTCAGTGTTCCAACTAACCAACTCCTTACCAATAAACTGAGACAAAAGTTCCTCAAAGTTCCATTTTATTAGAGTTGTCATATCGGCACATCAGGGAAAACCCGAATCTGAGAGTTCTGGGTTTTCCCTTCCCAAAAGAAAATCAAAGATTCCCTCCCCTGCACTCATCAGTCCATCACATGGCCCAACCAAATCTTCATTCCAACTGGAGACATCCCTCCAATCACTCCCCTCCAGGTACAGGGCAACATGTCCTTGACTCTCTGAGAAATAATGTTGTTATGTCTAATCGTCTACCCCACTATGAAATCCCCCCTCCCAAATTCCCAGGCACTGAATGTGGCAGCCTTGAAGTTTCCAAGTAAAATATGGCTTCCAAGCCTGACATACTTCCTTTCGGCCGATCAATCATCTGAACCCATACAGGTTCTACAGTGGTGGGATTCAAAATTTTTGACTACCGGTTCTGTAGGCGTGACTTGGTGGGCATGGCTTGGTGGGCAGGGGAAGGATACTGCAAAATCTCCATTCCTTCTCCAATCCTGGGGGAAGGTTACTGCAAAATCCCCATTCCCTCCCCACCCCACTAACCTGCTTTCCAGCTCCATTCTCCTGTGCAGGGCAACCAAAGAAGACCCAGCCAATTAGCTGGGACTTGGGAGGCAGAAAAGAGATGAGGTTGGGGCCAGTCAGAGGTGGTATTCATTGGTTCTCCGACCTATTCAACATTTCCACTACAGGTTCTTCGAACTAGTCAAAATTTCCTCTGCCAGTTCTCCAGAACTGGTCAGAACCTGCTGAATATCACCTCTGAGGTTCTCCCTCCTGCATCTATTTCATGAGCACATCTAACTTTCTCTGAAGCACAAGGAGGTAAAAGCTGAAAGTCCAAGCAAGTGAGATTAACTTGAATCATGCCTAGAAGCACAAGGTCACATTGCCAAGCCTCGATTCCCCAATAGTAGACCTGCCCAAGTAGAAAGGAGCTACAGTTTGTGACAGGAATTCACCCGTGGGTTTGAATTCCTCATTTGATTCATAGTTCTAGATGACTCAAGGAACTGGCCCTTTCTAATCAAGAATAAGCATATCAAAGAAAGCCTGCATGTTATTTCTAGAATGAATAATGTCTACTCGTAAAATATTTCTATGCCATGAAAGTTGCCATGAAAGAGCAGTGCAGCAGTTTGGAACCGAAAGTGCATTCCATTCTTATCTTGCAAAGATTATTACTAAGCTACTGGAATTTCTGCCGTGCAAATCTCCAATTGGAGAACGTGATTGATGACTCTTGGCTATGAAAATGTTTTGTTGGAGAATATGAACTATGATACACCCAGAGAAGGTGGGAGAAAACCATAGTCAAGGGTGACAGTGAATACATGCCTCAGAATGGGCTTCATACAGGTCATGCTGATAGGTTAGCTCCTAGTAAATCCTTCAAAGTTTTTAAAAGCTCCGCTCAAGGCTCATGATTTAATTGGGGCAACTGCCGGAATCCTGACAAATAGTAGGATAAATCAAGGATCCATAGGAGAACTTTCCAAGGAGTGGATTGTGATTGGCAAAAGGCATGGAATACAGGTAACCCTTGACTTACAACCACGATTGAGCCCAAAGTTCTGTTACTAACCGAGACCATTGTTAAATGAGTTTTGCCCCATTTTACGACCTTTCTCGCCACGCTTGTTCAGTGAATCACTGCAGTTGTTAAATTAGTAGCACCATTGTAAGTGAATCTGGCTTCCCCCTTGCTTTTGCTTGTCAGAAGGTTGCCAAAGGGGATCACGCAACTACAACTCTCATAAATACAAGCCAGTTGCCCAGGCTCCAAATTTTGATCAAATTTTGATGTGATCATGGGGTCGTCCATGTGAAAATTGGTTATAAGTTACTTTTTGTTGCAACTTCCAACCGTCACTAAACAAGTGGTTATAAGTCAAAGTCTATCTGTATATGTAAAGCTTGCTTAGAGATCACTGTTGAGACTGGCAACTCAGCTGTAAAGCAAAGTGATCGCTAAGAGAAACACCACAATTTTACAGTCTTACTTCACCTTTCTTTTGCTTTACAGACCTGGGAAGATTTTAAATGTAAGGATTGGTTGCAAAGTTACTTTTTTTATCCCGTGTGAATTATATAAGGCAGTTGCTAAAAACAAGGACTATATGTTTGAGTAGCATATTACCAATAATGGGTATAATCATCACCTGGTCAAGTGGAAAAAAATATTATTTTGAAATGATGTATATTACTTTGCAGCCTTTTCTATCTCTAATTAACTTCCCCCTTTAAAGAAAAGACCATTGCTTTCCGTTGCTATTTTCCCAAGAGTTATTTGAAATTACTTTTAAAAATCCTCTTTTTCACCTTGGAATTGCTAATTAAAATTAAACCCATTTTTAATAATAACCATCTTGATTATTCTGACAAAGCTAAAAATGTTAAACAACCAATAGTAGCTTCATTAAAAAAAAGTCTCTCATACATGCTGGCTGCATTCATACAGCTTGCTTAAACAAACTGAAATAGTCCATTTTCTGAGATCAGACAATATAATAAATCACAAACAAAATGAACAATCCATGCTTGCGCCTGCCAGAAGTTATGCGACAGAACCCCCCCCCCCAGGTAAGGTTAAAACTCAAAGCCAGCCAAATTTACCACGTTGTATGAATTTAACTACAACATTTCGAATTAGAATCACAGAATAAACATTGGAAATAATTTCATAGATCATCCACTCCTCTACCCAGATAGTCCTCATTCACAATTGGGACCAAAAATTTTGAAGTCCTCCAGGCTTAAAGTTGCCAAGGTTGGAGACCCCTGTTATAGAGAATCCAGGAAGGATGCAAGTAGATATCAGTCATATTAAACTTTATCAGGGGGTCTTTTCCTGTAGCATAAGGCCATTGCTTCAACATTTTCTAGAAAGCCATGAAGTTTCTTTAGTGTTTATGGATTAGTGTTCTTTATTTGTTGTTAACTGTTGTTCACTGTGAAGCATAGCCATCCTGTCAAAGAGATTGTGTATGGTTGCAGAGGCAAGTTGATAAATATGGAATAAACATATTTCCTTTTTAATTGGAAAGAGCTGTCCCATTACAGGTAGTCTTCGACAGTGAAGACTATTTATAGCGAAACGGGAAAAGTTGTTAAGTGAGTTTTGCCCCATTTTGCCACTGTCGTTAAGCAAATCACCGTGCTTGTTAAATTAGTAACACGGTTGTTAAGTGTTGTGGTTCGCCGGCAGCCGGTGCAGGCAGCAGTGGAATTGGACAGTGGGGAAGAAAGGGGACCAGTCTGGGAGTCTGGAGAGGACTCAGACGAGGGTTCTGTGTCCGATGCAGAGATGGGGCCAGGACTATCTGGGAGTGGAGTGCTGCCTCCGGAGCTTCTGGAGTCTGGCACGAGGAAGGCAGAGGAACAAGGGGAGCCTGTTCCTAGTATGTATGCGCAGAGCTGCTAGAAGGCAAGAGCAGCTGAAACAAAAAGGGGGACTCGGGAGTAAGGCTGGGAGGCGATTGCCCCTCCCATAAGGGATAAAAGTCAGGCCAAAATGATGAAACCTTTGCAGGAAGCAAAGTAGTTTGATCGGTTCTGAGTCCTCCTTGAAGCTCTGTGTACTTTAGTTGGTTTCTTTTGTACTGTAGTTAACTGGATGCTTCTGTTTTTGGCCACATTCCACACAACTGAAAGGTGTGTGCTTATCTTGGGGGGCTGTTTAAGATTAGTTCCAGCTGGGAATGAAAACAATTCCCAGCGTTGCAGTAAAATAGCAGTCAGGGTTAGCTTGCTTTTAAAACAAGTTTGGGATTAATTACGATCGAACGAAGCCTGGGCCAGAACATTAAGCGAATCTGGCTTCCCTACTGGCTTGTCAGAAGGTTGCAAAAGGGGATCACACGACCCCAGGATGCTACAACCGTCATAAATATGAGTCAGTGGCCAAGCATCCAAATTTGGATCATGTGGCTGTGGGGATGCTGTGAAGGTCGTAAGTGTGAAAAACTGTCATAAGTCACTTTTTCAGCACCAGTATAACTTTGAATGGTCACTAAATGAATAATTTTAAGTCGAGGACTACCCATGTAGCCAACATGTCAAAGAGATTGCGTATGGTTGCAGAAGACAAACTGATAAATATGGAATAAGCACATTGATTTTTATTTTGAAAGCGATGTGACTAGCAAAAGACTCCCATTCGTTCATATATTGGGATTATGTACCATTTCGCCTCCTGTGCATTGAGCACCATGACATAGTTTGAATCTTGGAGGAAAAGGCCACCAAGGAGAAAACCACACTCTCACCAACATTGGCAGGGCAAGTTACTTTTTATAAACAGGGAGCAAACCCCAATCTCACTGGCACTGATGATGTCACCTAGTTGGGGAACAAGATGCTTGCAAATGAGCAACCAAGCTCAAAGAGCACTAAGGACTCTGCAGTTCAGTCCTGAGCTACATATATTTTCTTCTGCTAGTGCTGTGGGTTTGTCAGAAATTTCCATGAAAATGGAGAAAGGAAACAGAAAAGAATAATGGGCAATACAACAACTTGTCTTGTGGAGAACAGTTTATTCTTGTGTTATTAACAGAGCTTAAGATGCAAATTAAGAAATGCAACATACAGGTGCAATTGATTGTATTTGTCTGGCTTGGATCCAGTATTTGGAAGCAGGAAAAAACCCCCCCCTGGTTTATAGATCCATTAATGGTCCTGTTTGTACCCAGTATTCATTTGCTCAAGCCCTTAAACATAATTTTTTATCGTTTGGATTTTTTTCCCTTTAATGTGTTATATGATGTGAAAGAAAGCCTATAAATTGATGTAAGCCATATCTTTTGAAAAAATAGCAGTCAGGGTTATTCTCATCAGCTATTGTGTTTAACTATGCTTGGGAGACAAACATTTAACAAATAAAGCCACTTCTGTCAATTCCATTTCAAAAGGAAATGCAATTGAAAAATTGTATGTGTGTGTGTGTGTTTTTTCCCTCCAAGCAAATTTCTGTATTCACTTATGGGAAATGTACCATAAATTTGTATGTATCTTTTTCAAAGGCATTTATTTTTCCTATGCATTTCTTAGCCAACTTTTATGATTGGACAGCTTTCAATCCAAACAATTCAGCATTAATTCTACAAGTTCGTATCAATTATTGTAGCCAGTTTTGAGATGAGCTAATTGAAAACACTCAGCAAAAGGAGTAATGATATTTTGTTCATAAGATGTACGTAGCAATCCCTCAGAAGGTATTAACATGGGACAGAAAAACATAGGGCTGGAAGGGGCCTTGAAGATCTTCTAGTCCAACCCCCCTCTTCAAGGGAGGAAACCTTATATCATCCCAGTCAAATGGCTGTCCAGTCCATTTTTGAAAACCTAGTGATGGAGCATCCACAATTCCAGAAGGCAAGCTATTCCACCGATTAATTGTTCTAACTGTTGGAAAATTCTCTTTACTCTTCTAGGTTGGATCTCATTTTAACAAGCTGAGAATATTTCTAATTCCCATTCCTCCCCCTCACATTCCCTGGTTTCCCCACCCATCTTTTATCTCACATGAGATAAAATCATTGTATGTCATTGATTGTTTCAATGCATTGTATGTCATTGATTGTTTCATTATTACTTTGCCAATGTTATGTTTATACTTCTTTTCATTTGTTTTACTGTTGCAAGCTGCCTGGTGTTCCCCCCACAGTGGGATAAGCCACAAATAAAATTTAAAAACACCACTGTGTGTTGGTGCAGTGGTTAGAATGCAGTATTTCAGGCTGACTCTACCCACTCTGGGGGTCAAGTTTGATCCTTCTGGGATCAGTAAAATGTGGATCCAGATTATTGGGGCAATATGCTGACATTGTTTTTCCTCCCTCCCTCCCTTCCTGCCTCTGGAGGCTCAGTGGTTAGAATGCAGCATTGCAAGCTAACTCACTGTTCACTGTCAGGAGTTCAATCCTTATCAGCTTAAGGTTGACTCAGCCTTCTGTCTTTCCCAGATCAGTAAAATGAGAACCCAGATTATTGGAGCAATATGCTGACATTGTGAATTGCTCAGCCATAAAGTATTATAGAGTGACATATAAGTCTAACTGCTATTGCTCTTCCTCCGTCCCTCCTTCCCTCCCTTCTCTTCTTTCTCATTCCCATCTTTCTTTCTTCCTTCCTTCCTTCCTTCCTTCCTTCCCATGATGGCAAAGTGATTAGAATGCAGCGTTGCTAGCTAACTCTGCCCACTGCCTGCAGTTCGATCCTGACTGGCTCAAGGTTGGCTCAGCCTTCCATCCTTCCAAGGTGGGTAAAATGAGGACCCATAATTGTTGGGGGCAAGAGGATGACTCTGTAAACCGCTTAAAGAGGGCTATAAAGCACTGTGAAGGGGTATATAAGTGCTATTGCTATATATAAAAGATGTTCCACAGTCAACTTCAGGAATCCACATCCTGAGATAGCCTTTTTTTGAGGAGTATAAAAATATAAATACATAAGGTCATCCATAGGTGTCTTATGAGCTGATAACACAAAACACTGTCTTTGGAGATTCTCAACATTCCAGGTCATGGTTGTTCCAAAGGTGCTTTTTAAAAAAAAATCCCAACAACTGGAATTCCTTGATATTTTTTTAATAAATATCACTTCTTATCCAAGGAGCTTCTTCATTTCTAACTGAATGATGGAGAATGGGAGGGTTTATATTCTTTACAGAATGAAATCCTTCCATTCTCTACCAGTCATCTACATCTGAAGACGCTTCATGGATGAAAAGCAAAATGTTTTCAAGGGAAAAAAACAACAACCAAGAACAGTTGCCTTTTGGAAAAACCATCTTCAGGAAACACAATACACTGTTTGCTGCTGGAATGGCCAAGGAAATCTTTTCATCCTCACTCTTTTTTTTTTAAATCGTCCCTGAAGAAATGAGTTATCCAAATAGTTAAATAGCAAAATAGTTATCCAAATGCATAGGATATACATATTGTGATGACCTGGGGCATGGCACAAAGACAACACAGTCAAATAATCAGTAGAAGTCCCTTTATTAGCTCCAACTTTGCCCTCAGTGTCCTGGTTACCTTCTTGGACTGAAGAAAAACTGTTCCAGGAACAGCCTTTGGCTGCAGAGAATCAAGTCCAAAATGTGGTCAACAAAAACTGTAACTATAAGTCCAATCAAGGCAAGATGAGGTAATTTGTCCGACACGACAGGAGAAGGAATTCTAGATGTGAAGGAATGGCAGTAATTCAACCCGGTTAGGAGGATGCCAGGAACATAGATAACTAAAGTCAACACAAGATAAACTCACATTTGTTCCCAGCAGATGCCCCACATTCAGCTTGCATTTCTTTTAAACTCTCTTCCCAGGTGTGGCTAATGAAGGGAATCAGGGCCCTTTCCTCCCCCGTAAGCCACCCAACCCACGTTGCTCTCTTCTCTGTTCCTCCTTGTATGCCCTAGGATGAAGAGGGCCTGGGTCTTCCTCTGAACTCCCTCTCCCTTGTTCTACCTCTGCCCCGCTCTGACCAGCTGGACTTTGCCCTTCCCCAGTTTCCTTCATAGCCAAGGGAGCCACACTCCCACTCCCTGTCAGCAGTTCGTCTTCCTCCTCAGATTCAGACTCTGAGAGGGCCATATTCATACACATATTCTATGGATACACTACGTTCACCTACCCTGTTCGGAACTCAAAGAGCTACAAATACAGTGGTTGTACAGAGGCAAAACTGATTAAATCAGGGAAAATAGATTTTGATGACAACTGTTCAGCCACGCAGCCATTTCCAGGAACACAAGTACATTTTCATTTCATAGCCGCCAGCGATAATCTACTATTCATTCCTGCACAAAAAAAGCTGGGGAAAGCTTGAAAAGAACAGAAGAATGACTAAAACAGTTCACATTGTGCATTATGAGTCAGTAGAAGAAATCCAGCTTTTTTTTTGCCCCCAACTGAATAACCCAATCCTATTATTTATTCTACCAGCAATTTGGATTTATGCCTTTCCCAGCTGCTCTCGTCAGGTTGCGTTAGGGCGCTTCCCCCTTCCATGCAAAATGAAACACTTCCAACAAATAAGTGAACAAATAAATATCTATGGAGATTCTCAGTCATCCAGGGTTTGGTTGTCCCAAAGGATTGTTTCCTGCCCCCCTTAAAAAGGCAATTGGACTTTTTTTTGTTTTGTTTTAAAGACATTTGGCTTCTCAACCAAGAAGCTTCTTTGGTTCTTACTGAAAGGTGGAGAATGGAAGGAATCCATGCATTCTCCATCATTTGGTCAGAACAAAGAAGCTGTTTGCAGTGGTGGGATTCAATTTTTTTTACTACTGGTTCTATGGGTGTGGCTTGGTGGGCGTGGCAGGGGAGGGATACCGTAAAGCAGGGATCGCCAACCTTTTGGACCTTAGGGACCACTAAATTCATAATTTTAGATCCCAGGGACCAGTAACTGGTTCTGTGGGCATGGTCTAATTTGTGGGTATGGCTTGGTGGTCATGTGACTGGCTGGACATGGCTTATATGTAAATATTATAAATATTTGTATAAATATTGAATTTTTTTAAAAAAACGAGCAACTTTTACCCAAAATCAGGCAGAGCAGGCAGATTGAGTTGATCACAGAATCACAGATTCATTCAGAAATCTATCTGTCTGCCATTGGCCAGCTCAGTCTGTCACATAAAATTTGCTTACAAGCAAACTCTTAAAATGTGCTAGCAAACAAACTCACAAAATTAACTCACAAAACACCATGTATGTAAATATTGAACTTTTTATTAAAAAAGCAACTTTTATCCAAAATCAGGTAAAGCAGGCAGATTGAGGTGCTCACAGAATCATTCAGTGATCTATCTATCTGCCGTCGGCTAGCTCAGTCTCTCAAATTTGCTTGCTGTGAGTCTGCACTGAATTTGCTTGCAAGCAAACCTTCAGTCCTAAGGGAGATTCGGCTGTGCTTAGCTAGAAAGCAAGAAATCCAACCATTTCATGCTTCTTAGCTAACCTAAATCTCCCAGCATAGCAGAACAGATGATGGTCGGAAAAAGGAAAAATAGCAACTTAGCAGACAGGTTTGCCAGGTAAGGAGTGAGTGGGCGGGGAGGGTTCCCGCGGACCATGTGGGCTGAGCAGCCTTGTGTTTCTGCGCAGCCTGGATTAATTACTTTATGGGGATGCTCTGGGGATGAGATTTCTCTGTGGCCCACCAAAATTTTCTCATGGCCCATCGGTTGGCGACTGCTGCTGTAAAGTCTCCATTCCCTCCCCACCCCACTAACCTGCTTTCCAGCTCTGTTCTCCTGTGCAGGGCAACCAAAGAAGACCCAGACGATCAGCTGGGACTTGATGGGAGGCAGAGAACAGATGGGGGTGGAGCAGTCAGAGGTGGGATTCCCCAAACTACTCAAAATTTCCGCCACCGGTTCTCCAGAACTGGTCAGAACTGGCTGAATCCCACCTCTGGCTGTTTGGATGAGAAGCGAAATATCTTCAAGGAAAAACAAAGAAAGTCTAATTGCCTTTTTTTTAAAAAAATGACCCTTAGGACAAACAAGCAAACAAATATGGAGATTATTCATGTTTTTGTTTGTTGTGAAATACTAGATTTGCATGTAAAGGTTCCATTTAAATAATTTCTTGCTAAAAGCCTATGCATGGGTCAGAACTTCGTAAGTGCCAGTTTAGTCTAGTGCGAGGGTCTTCAAACTTGGCAAGTTTAAGACTTGTGGGCTTCAACTCCCAGAATTCTTGAGCTAACATGACTAGAGGAGGAATTCTGGGAGTTGAAGTCCACAAGTCTTAAAGTTGTCAAGTTTCAAGACCCCTGGTCTCGTGGATAAGACACCAGGCAAGAAAGCAGGAAACCCATGAGTTCAACTCCCACCTTAAACATGAGAGCCAGCTGGGTGATTTTGGTCCAATCACCAGGAGACTGTGAGTGCTAGTCCCGCCTTAGGCATGAAAACCAGCTGGCTGACTTTGGGCCAATCACCAGGAGACTGTGAGTGCTAGTCCCGCCTTAGGCATGAAAACCAGCTGGCTGACTTTGGGCCAATCACCAGGAGTCTGGGAGTTCTAGTCCCGCCTTAGGCATGAAAGCCAGCTTGGGTGACTTTGAGGGTTCTAGTTCTCCCTTAGCCTTGAAAGTTTGCTGGCTGACTTTGGGCCAATCACTCTCTCTACCCAACTCACCTCACAGGGTTGTTGTCACTGGAAAATTACGAGGAGGAAGGTATGTTGGATATATTTGCCACCTTGAGTTCTTTGTAAAAACAATAAAGGCAGAGTACAAATAAATAAATAAATATAAGAGTTAGATAAGAGTCAACAGCAGTCAAAGAGGCTTGAGTTGGATTTTGTTTGTGGCTGTGTAGTGATTCTAGGCCAGGGGTGGACAGTTAATTTTCCAAGGCAGCCACAAAACCTGATCTGTTGTGGAAGGCCAAACCAGTCGTTCCAATACAGAACTGAGAAGGTACATAGGCATGGACACACATGCATACATTGAAAAAAAAAATAGCACTCATCTTCAAAATGAAAGCAGAATAACAGAGTTGGAAGGGACCTTGGAGGTCTTTTAGTCCAACCCCCAGCCTAGGCAGGAAACCCTACACCACTTTAGACAAATGGTTATCCAACGTCTTTTTAAAAACTTTCAGTGTTGGAGCATTCACAACTTTTGGAGGCAAGTTGTTGCACTGGTTAATTGTTCTAACCGTCAGGAAATTTCTCCATTTCTGTAGGTTGCTTTTCTCCTTGATTAGTTTCCATCCATTGTTTCTTGTCCTGCCTTCAGGTGCTTTGGAGAATAGCTTGACCCATTCTTCTTTGTGGCAGCCCCTGAGATATTGGAAGACTGCTATCATGTCCCCTTAAATGCAATGCAGCTGCATTCTGTGCATTGTGTACACTTATTTACATTTAATTTCTAATTTCCAATTGACCTCAGGTGGGCTGGACAGGTGTAGCCAAAGGGCCAGATGTGGCCTGGCCTGGAGGGGACATAAAATGCCCAAATCTCTTCAAGGCTGATCCTTCTTTTCAACCCTCCTTCTGGCTCTACCATTCCTTGTTCTCCCCTCTTCTTGCTGCTGTAATCTGGATTTTTGCAAGCTCTGCCACACGTTTTTCACCTACAAAGGACATTTAACACCTGGAAAAATAAAGCTGGAACCAAGCAATTCTGTGTCCCTGATTGTACTCCAGGAGCAACAGAGGGACATAAAAATAAGGTTTAATGGAAAAAATGAGGGCAGCATTTCTTTTCTTTCTTTCTTTTTTAAAAGCCTCCTCGCCCTCTGCTTTTCATTCACCTTGAGGCTGGTTCCAGAAGAGAAGAGGTGTGAAACTGGGATCCTGCTGGGGTGCAAAAAGACTGAACTGACTCTCTTGGCTGTTTCTTCTAATCAAATCCAACGGGGAGCTGCCACACACAAATGTGAATGCATTTTGCCTTGCTTGGTTGCCGCAGTCACCTTGCATCGAGCAAGGTCGCTGAAAACTCAGCAATTTCTTCCCTCCTGGTGACTGATGGAAAAGAAACATACACACACACACACATGTGCAGCACAAATTTAGCGATTGTTTTGCCAACGATCCAAGCGGATGCTTCTCTCCCAAACACCTCTTTGCTGTCTTATGCATCTTCACTTCCACACAGAACAGAACGGAATTACAGAATTGGAAGGGACCTTGTAGGTCATCTAGTCCAGCCTCCGCCCGCCCAGACAGACCCTACACCATTTCTGACAGATGGCTCTCCAGTCTCTTCTCGAAAGCTTCCAGTGATGAAGCTCCCATAACTTCCGAAGGCAATCTCATATTATTATTGAATATTATTAGCATTTAACTGGAATTATTAGTTTAGATTACATTAACAGAGTTGGAAGGGACCTTGTAGGTCATCTAGTCCAACCCCCCAACCAGGCAGACCATACACCATTTCTGACAGATGGTAGTCCAATCTCTTCTTGAAAGCTTCCAGGGATGAAGCTCCCACAACTTCCGAAGGCAACTTCGGTTCCATGGGTTGATTGTTCTCACTGTCAGAAAAATTATCTTTATTTCTAGGTTGAATTTCTCCTAGTTCAGTTTTCATCTATTATTCCTTGTCTGGCCTACAGGTGCTTCAGAAAATAGCTTGACACCCTCCTTTCTATGGCAGCCCCTCCCTCAAATATTGGAAGACTGCTGTCATGTCTCTCCTGGTCCTTCTCTTCACTAGACGAGCCAGGCCCAGTTCCTGCAACCATTCTGGCTTCCCCATTGACTCTGCTTATCAGAAGTAGCAACTGGTTCATACTTACGACTGTTGCTGTGTCATGTGAGCCCCTTTTACAAGCGACGGGTGGAAACTAATCAAGGAGAGAAGCAACTTAGAACTAAGAAGAAATCTCCTGACTGAGACCAATTAACCAGTGGAACAACTTGCCTCCAGAAGTTGTGAATGCTCCAACATTGGAAGCTTTTAAGAAGGGATTGGTCAACAATTTGTCTGAAATGGTATAGGGTCTTCTGCTTGGGTGGGGGATTGGACTAGATGACCTACAAGGTCCCTTCCAATTCTGTTAATCTATTAAGGGGGATCACATGATCTCAGGACACTGCAACCACAGTAAGTACAGGCCAGTTGTCCAGTGCTCGAATTTTAATCATGTGACCACGGGGATGCTGCAATGGTCGTAAGTGTGAAAAATGGTCATAAGTCACTTTTTAAGTGCCGTTTTAATGGTCACTAAATGAACAAATGTGAGTCAAGGACTGCCTGTGCTGTAGAATAAACATAACTGTGCTCATTATAAAATGAGTGTGAAAGAACTTTTTATCCTTTGACAGTAAATTGTAACCTTTGAAATATTCAGTGAAACTTTTTTTCCCTCCCCTTTTGGAATAATTATTTAAAAGCTGTGATTTTCTCAAGAACGTTAGTAATCTGTATATTTATCACTTCCATGCTGCCAGAGGGGATGAGAGTACACACTGTCAAAGCTGCATATAAAGGCCCGGTCCCACTGGCCGACGGACGCAAAACGTATGCATAAAGGACACAGTGGACAAGCAAAATTTCGGGGGTGGCTCCATCCCGTTGTCATCCGCTCCAAAAAGTGGCAATAATTTGCATTAAACAGAACGGAATAGAACGGAAAGGAACAGACGTGGGTAGAATGTGTGGGGATGTTAAATGATGTTCAAAGGAAGCCTAGCAGATGACAGCGGATGGAAGGGGATGACACCACCGAAGGGCTTCCGGGGGAGAATTTCAAAGCGGACGCATAGTGGGAAGGGGACGGATGCATACCGGATGAGAGAGGATGCCATCATGGACGCCTATAGGAAACAAAGGGGATGCCGCGCGGATGTATATCAGATGCAAAGCGTTCACTTCGCATGCAGGGAGTATGAATTGCGTCAGCTCCGCAGATATAAAAGGATGCAGCACGCACGCAGTCAACATAAGGGGAAAGACGTGCTGCCACATACATCTTGCAGGAACACCATGGTTCGTCAGGTGAGAAGAAGAGGAAGTCCGTGCCAACTTGTTCAAGCCCTGGCAAGGTGAAGAAGGCCAGAACCAGCATTCCACCCCTGGCACTGACTCTGAAGCTGCTTGCTGCTGGTGGTGCTGTGGTGGACCAGCCCCAAGGCCCTCAAAGTCCTGCTGTTGAAGGCTCTGCTGCTTGAAGCCCCTGAAGCCCCTGCTGCTGAAGCCCCGAAGACCTGCTGAAGCCCCTACCAGGGGAGGAAGAGGCAAGGGAAGGAGAAGGGAGAGAGGAAGCAGTACACTGTTTCTGAGGGGCATGAAGAGGAGTGCTGGAATGGCTGAGGGAGAACGTAGTACCTCTGGAAGAAAGGCCACAGACTCTATTCGCAACACCAAGAAAAAGCAGGCAGCTTGAGAGACAAGGCAGAGAGCCTGGGCTACACTGCAGAAGTACTGCTTGGATGGTGGAAGCACATGCACACTTGTTATGGCAAGCTACACCTCAAGAAATCCGGGCGGCTGTGTCAAGCTCAGTGACCGGAGATGTACGTCATGGCCAAGTGCAGTTTCCTGGAGGGTGAGATCCTCCACCAAGGAGCAGCCCCTCTGACACCCTCTCCCTCACACAGCCCACAGACAGCCAGTCCTCTTCCAAGTCAGGAGCCAGCTACCTGTCCAGGCAGGTGTCTTCAGAGGGCCCCACAGCAGATTATCCCCCCGACAGCTGCACTCCCCATTGTCGGCAGACCTTGGAGGATCCCGAGTCAGAGGATGACACCCTGCTGTCAACAAATGGAGGAGAGAAGCAGCAGCACCCAAGGCAACCCACCCCCACCCCCCACCCCAGCTCCAGAGATTGCAGGCAGAGTAGCCAGATGGAGGGCCAGGACCCACTGTGCTGTTGGAGATCAGGACACAATGAAGACCAGCACAGAACTTCTCTCTCAGCTGTCCACTGTGAGCATACCATCCTAGACTGGAAGCCCTTCATCACTACGTGAGCCCAGACCCTGAGGGACTATGCCCGAGGCCCCAGTACCAGGTGTATGAAGAAGATTAACGAAGCACTTCTCACAAACCCTCAAGCCCAGCTGAAGCTGCTCCTACCCAATCCAGTCGCTTCTCCACCCCAGCGCCGATTTCATGGCCCTTTCCACGGCTTTCAACAGCCCGCTCACCGTTATCAAGGCTTCGAGTACCAGACTTCCCACAGCACAAGCAGACTTCCCAGTCCAGCCCAGGTTCTTCAGATGCCCACAGACGCACTCCTCACCCAGCTGCAGACCAGACAGGCCCACTACACTCCTCCTTCCTCCACCCCACAGCCAACCCGTCAACGGACAATGTGTCCTATCAGTATTGGGCCGACATCTCAAAGTCTTGATGAAGGGCCTCTCACCTCACGGGACTGAGTCAGCTCTCGGAGAGCTTCATGAACCACAACCATCCCCCTGTTGTGTACTCTCAGGGCCAAGCACGCCCACTGGTGCCTCAGACCAGCACTCAAGCGTACATGCTACCTCACATCGTCCCTGGCCGCTAACTAGAAAAATGAGACCAGGACCTTGACTCGATGTGACTGAGAATAGTGTCAGAGACTGAGTTGTTTCTACTTGTTAAGTTTATCTTTCTTCAGACACTTTACTTGGTTCATTTTGCTTATTAATAAAGTCATAAAGTTTACCTAAAAAGTTAATAAAGCATTGTCTTTGCTTAATGATACTTAAGCTTTACTTGGTCATTTTTTGTTTACTTAATTAAAGTGTGGGGTGAAAACTTTTGAATAAACTGGTTTAAGCCTTGCGTGCTGTGTAGCGATAATAAGGATAGCTTGTGGATAAGTATAACCTCCAGTGCAAGCATAGTGGGACTGTTATAGTCCACCATCCCCAGCTGCCAACACATATGGACCTTTATTATCAATATCAAATTTAATTCATTGATTCAACACTTTTAAACAACAAAGCTCTTTATTAATGCCCTATTCATTGTAGGACCACTCAACATACATGGCACAAATCTCATCAGTGTTATGCGACAGGCTTCCAGAAGCATCATTAGTCATCATCATCATGTCTTGCCACTCCCTTGCTCCAGCTGGGGAGTTGCAGCAGTGTCTGAGTAGGTTGCGCTGCTTCTTCCCTTCCGTGAAGCTCTTTGGGGCCGTGCACATCCACAGTGTCTAACTCAGGTTTCATCCTTGCCCTCCATTCACCAGCTCCATGTCCCCATTCCCTTGTTGACGCGTCACAAGACTGTTCTGCAACACTGGTAGCGGTGTGCGCATGAGATTGTGTAGGATGCAGCAAGCTTCAGATGCTCCTACGTCTATGGCTCTCATGCTTGCATGGTGGTGAGAAGTATCTGAGAACCTGTTTGCCAGGATTGCAAAGCGTTTCTCCACCGCCCTGACAGCCTGTAGTTGAAGATCCTCTCTTCACAGGTGAAGGGTGATTCTTGAAGTGTACGGCTTTCATGAGTAGGTCTGAGGAGAAGGGCGTCACACACGATGAAGTAGGGCACAGTCTTGTGTGTCATTCGGGTAAGGGTCTGGATCTGGGAAGCCCATGATGAGGTTGCGTTCCAGCCCCTCCTGAGGTCACTGGTGTTGTATTACCTGACCATCTGAAGCTGACCCGTTTGCCTGATGCAGATAATTGTGTCAGCGATCAACATGGCAAAGAGGATGAACTGAAGAAGCCCTTGTCGTTGTAATAAGTGCTCCTGAGTTGGCTGGAGCTTTTGCAGGCCACGTGCTTCCCATCTATGGCCTCCAACGATGTGGCGGAAAGTTCCACCTCTGTACACTCTTCTGCAAGTTTTCTCCAGCCTTGTTCAGTTGGTGGGCGCACCTGAGGAGCCTCCTCCACATAATTCTCCAATGATGGCCTGTACCACTTCTCTGACCACTTTGCGATGGTGTTGTGTGGTACCCTTCCCTGCATACTGCATGTTTCTGTATGTGGTTCCAGAGCCAGGGTGCCGCCAGAGTCAGAGCCACCTTCAGTCCAGGGTCCAGGCTGGGACGGAAGTTTGGTGCTAGGCTTGGTCAACCTGGGGTCTCAGATGCTCTACAAGTTGTCAAACAATGGCTGGTGGCATCCTCATGAAGTGATTGGATGCATGATGGGTCTTCATTCCTCAGCTCCACCATCAACTGGTCATACAGTCCAACCTCCATTCTTCTCACGGTCCATCCTCGAGCCACAGAGCTCTTGACGTCTCCTTCCTTCTCCTTCTGTATAGAAAGGTGAAACAGTCTGAATAGGTTTTGGTTCTGGTTGATGAATAATCGCAGCTACCTACGGACTGTGTCATGATCCATTGATGGAGAACAATTGATGATGTGGAAGACCAGACCAGGATGAAGAGGTCTTGTTACACCACGGCTGCTGGACTCGTACTGAGATCCAGATGATTTTTCCCCTTTTATAGAAAATATATCGGTTGTCCCCTAGGTGTCCTTGCTACATACTCTAGACATACTCCAGAATATCCTAAATATACGCAGTACATCCCAGATTACAAACGTTTTGTCTGTTTTTGAATCCCTTTATATACGAGATGCATACGCTTACCATCCTTTCTATTTCCGTGCTACTTACGCTGTGTAGAATTCCGTGTACCTTTTGTTTCCCTTTCCTCTTTTCCGTTTTCAGCTGCAGCGGATGTGAGTTGAGGGGATGGCCAGAGGCGATGCAGAGAGGTTACAGTGACGTTTAACGGATGATAACGAACATCAGGACGTTTGTTTGCCCGTACTATGTCCGCTGATCGTACATCGCACACGGTGTCGGAAAAGTCCATCCGTTTCACAAAGTGTTTGTGCAGCTCAAAACTTCACTCTGTGTGGCAGGAAATAGCAAGTTAGCGGATGTTTGACAGATCTAGAGCGTATGAAACACGTATGCACTGACGTACACAACGATGCATAGCCGATTTTCCAAGGAGGGCAAGCTTTTTTTTAACGTTTTACATCCTCTTTGCATCCGTAAGTGCCAGTGCGGACAGGGCTTTATGCCCAAGAAACAATTCTGTTGCATTTGCAAAGCTAAATACATGTTGCATGTTCAGGATCTGATAACAACAAAACCTGCCATACCAGATCTGACAATTTATGCCCGCATGGAAACAGATAAAATAAACACCCAGGAAAAACTAGGCTCTGGGAACACTGGTGCTACATTCTAACAAAATGAAACTTCAGTTTAGAGCAAAAGTAAAGTCCATCACACCTTAGGCCAAGAAAAATGGCAACAAGGGACCACATATAGACATGTGTGAAACCCAGGGCTCAGCTAGCAGGACACTGCGGCAGACGGATCTTGGATTCTTATGTGCGACAACTATCTAATAGGAACCAGCAGCTGTGCAAGCAGCAAGCAGCAGGCCACAAAAAGCCAATGCTCCATCAAGTTGCCATTAATAGAGGGTACAATCCAAGATCAAGTGAGGTCACTGATTACCACTCTATAAAGCCTAGTATAACCACACCTAGCAGTACTGAATCCAGTTTTGGTCCACCACATAAAAAAGATGTTTGAGGCCTCTAGAAAAAGTTACAGAGCATGAGCAACCAGGATGAATTCAGGGGACTGGAAGCTAAACATATGCACAGGAATCGGTTACAGAACTGGGCCTGGCACTAGTCTAGTGAACGAGAAGGACCAACGGGAGACACGGAAGAAGCAGTCTTTCCAATAATTTGAGGGAGCTGACTACCAGCAGAAGAGATTGGCGTCAAAGCTATTTTCCAAGCACCTGAAGTCCAGACAAGAATAATGGATGGAAACTGAACAAGGAGATTCAACCTGGAAATAAGGAGAAACTTTCTGACAGTGAGAACAGTCAACCAATGGAACAGAAGTTGCCCTCGGAAGTTGTGGAAGCGCCATCACTTCAGGACGAGATTGGTCTGCCATTGAGGTCTCTTGCTTGGGCAGGGGGTTGGACAAGATGATCTATAAGGTCCCTTCCAACTCTGATTATCTGTTAACCTGTTGTGGCCCACAACAGCTGGCAGAGCTGGCAGTAGAGTTGGACAGTAGTAAGGAGGTTGGGGAGGAACTGGGGCCATTCCTGGAGGCTGAGGAAGGCTCAGGAGAGGGATCTGCATCAGAGGCAGAGATGGGGCTAGGACAGGCTGGAAGTCATCAGTTGCCTTTGGGTTCAGACAGCAATGAGGCGGGAGGCTTCTGGAACTGGTTCCCAGCATGTGCATGTGCAGAGCTGCTAAAAGGAAGGCACAATTAAGAACTCAGGGTCCACATGGGAGTAAGGTCACAGGTGGACGATGAATGGTCCCTCCCAGTAGGATTAAAAGAGAAGCAAAAGGGAAGGGGGCTTTTGCAGGAAACAACTCGCTTGTTCCTTCATTCCAGCCTCAGGAGGATTTGTCTGTATAACTTAGCCCTTCCCTGCCAGCATTGAATGTGGAACTATTTACCAGGCTGCGTTCCAGGATTGCTAAAGGTCTCAGCTCATTAGTCTACCTTTGCAAGACTGTTTGCCAAGCTGTTGACTGACTGTGAATGAAATAAATTCACATTAATGTAATAAAAGAGGTTTTTGCCGGGACTCAGTGCTTTTTGGGGAGGCCTAGGACAGAACAGATGCTGAGATCCCTTTTATTGTCATCAGTTCTAAAACAGTTTCATTTTTCCCCACAGGTGTCTATTCGTGTCCCTCTGTACTTTATTGCATTTATATATAACAATTCTCTGACCTCAGGCATGCTTCACTCGAGCGTGAAGGGACTCACTATATTTGGCTTATTTAGACCAATAATATGACTGTAAGGCCATCTCCAATAGTTGGAATTCTTTGGGTTAGATTTCTACCACAATCTAATCGGTTGGGTCCAGAATCAGTCAACGGTGTCTGCGGGGAGGATGTGAAATGTTAAAATTAGCAAGATGTTGGATAGAATATTGGGATGCAACATACCCCACCTCCACCCCTAGACCTGTTTGAAACATTATTTGTCATCTTGCTGATTTTGATGCACACAGACATATTCCCAATGGATGCATTCCTCTATAAGGAATTTACTTTTGCTGAAGGGAAGCTAGGACTGGGTGATGCGACCCCCATGTAGTCTAGGTTTAATTAATTGTTCAAAAACTGGATCCTAAGGGTGATCTTGAAGAAGGTATCCTGAGATGGATGGATGAACGGATGGACAGACAGATGGATAGACAGATAGATAATAGGTAGGTAGATAGATGATGGATGTATGATGTAGATATATAGATAGGTAGGTAGATGATAGAGATGATAGACAGACAGATGATAGAAAAATAGATACATAGGTAGGTAGGTAGATGATAGATTGGTAGATAGATAGATAAACAGACAGACAGATAGATAATAGGTAGGTGATGGATGTAAGATATAGATAGGTAGGTAGGTTATGCAGGTAAGTAGATGATAGACAGACAGACAGAGATGATAAACAGATAGATGATAGATAAATAGATACGTAGGTAGGTAGGTACAGGAGAGGATAGATTGGTAGATGTAGATAAATAGACAGATTGAAAGCTAGCTAGCCAAAATAGTAGGTAGGTAGATAGATAGATGATGGATGTATGATAGGGAGATAGATGTTCCACTTTAGCTCTCAGGTTCTCTTCTTTCTCCTTACTCACTCTCTCTCACACACTGTTATTTTAAGACTTTAATATAGGGATTCTTAGAGGTGTTGACACTCCTATGCATCCTAATTATTTAATATTTGGATAATTGCAATTAATTAAAAAAACATGTTCCCTGAATTAACTTTGCCTAATTCAGTGGGAGAATAGTTGTTTGATACTATAAGGATTGGATCCCATGCAGTCTGATCTTTTTTGCCATACCAAATGATGGTTTAGTTTACTTTACTTTACTTTATTGTCATTGCACCTTGTACAATGAAATTAAATACCATCTTCAGTGTACATTGTGACTATAAAAATAAAACACAATCAACATCCTTCACATTCTATGCAATTGAATTGAAAACCCCTGATATTGCATTAATATAGCACTATACAGTAGTATACTGCCCTGGGATAGAAGCTGTTTTTCAGCCTATTTGTCCTTGTTTTTATTATCCTGTACTGTCTGCCAGATGGTAACAGTTCAAAAAACAAAAAACGGTGCCCAGGATGAGATGGATCTTTGAGAGTGTTTTGAACTTTCTTAAGGCAGCGGGAGCTATAAAGCTCTTCCAAAGAGGGGAGAGGGCATCCAATAATCCTCTGGGCAATGATGTTAACCCTCTGGAGTGCTGTCCTATCTGCCCCTGTGCAATTGGCAAACCATACAGAGGTGCACATAAGTTAAGATGCTGTGAGATGTAAGAACTGAATTATTCAATACTCACAACACAGGAACAAATCTGGTTCACAATTCAAAGGTTTATGAAAGCAAATAAGCATTTGCAAGTGGGCCTTCAAGTCCCTTCCCAAATGGATTGGGTACAAGAAGAGCAAGTTTCCATATTCAAACAATACATATTATACTCCTGCACCTTGGGAGAATATTCCCTTGTTGCCTAGCCTTGGCAGATCCTCCCATTCTCCAAGAAGATTTGAACAATGTATCATGCACTTGTGACTGAACACATTTTAAGGTTATAGGGGTGGGGGTTTTATGCAGAAAAAGAGAAAGGAAACAAGAAGCATCAGAAAGAGCAAAAGAGAATCTTCTAGTCTAATTATATGAATTCTATTATAAAAGAGTAACTCATATTTTTTTCTCTCAATACTCTCTATGGTGCAGTGCTAGAAGGTCACCAGCAGTTTTTCATTCAGTTGTTGTTTCAGGTAGAGACTTTTGACCAGGGGCTGCAATGTGAGCAACTCAAGTCAGGTCCTCTTTTAGGGTAACACCCAGAAACTTAAAACTGGCCACTTGCTCCATTCGGTCTCCATTGATAAGCAAGGGATGGATGTCTGATCTGTTCCTTCTATAATCCACTATAAGCTCCTTGGTCTTATTGGTGTTGAGGACCAAGTTCTATTGTCAAATGGAACTTTACACAGCAGGATCAGTAGTGGGATTCAATTTTTTTTTACTACTGGTTCTGTGGGTGTGGCTTGGTGGGTGTGGCTTGATGGGTGTGGCAGGGGAAGGTTACTGCAAAATCCCCTCCCCTCTCCACCCCACTAACCTGCTTTCCAGCTCCATTTTCCTGTGCAGGGCAACAAAAGAAGACCCAGCCGATCATCTGGGACTCAGGATAGTCCTTAGAATAGATAAGAATAGATAGTCCTTAGAATAGATGCCCTTAGAATAGATGAGGGCAGGGCTAGTCAGAAGTGGGACTTGCCGGTTCTCCGAATTTCTGCTACCAGTTCTCCAGAACTGGTCAGAACCTGCTGAATACCACCTCTGAGCAGGATGCAAAATTGCTTTTTCAAGAGTCAGCTGGACTTTCTTTGTTTTTCCTTGAAGAGATTTCACTTCCCATCCAAGAAGCTTCTTCAGTTCTGACTGAATAGTGAGTAATGGAAGGATTTATATACCTTGCAGTCACTCCCTCTCGTTGCATTATTCAATTATTGCTCTGCATTTTTCTATATCTTTAGGCAATGAATATCAGCTGGGTGGACTGTGGATCAGTCACTTTCTCTCTCTCAGCCCAACCTACCTCACAGGGTTGTTGTTGTGGGGGGAAATAGGAGGAGGAAGGAGTTCTATGCATGCTTGCTGTCTTGAGTTATTGATAAAAGTAATAAAGGCGGGATGAAAATAAAGAACGAAATCCTAAAATTGCCTCTTTTTTTGCAACCAACACCCAATATTCCTGCTTCCAAAATGGTTAGCTTCAGATTGGGAAGATAATTTCAGATTTACAGAACATGAGATAACAGTTTATGATTTCTCTTTCTCTCTCTCGAACCTTCCTTATGGGGAAGGTGTGACGAATAAATCTTATATTTGGAGTCATGTTCTTTTAGGTAGTGATAATATTTTCACACACACAAAAAAAAACCACACCGGCAAATTTTGATGCATAAAGGAGCATTAAATTATTTAAGGAGACTCCCTCTAAGCAAGAAGGATTGTGAATGGCTTATGTTTGTAATCTCTCCACCCAGTTTCATTTCTGGGGGAATATTTCCACATGCAAATACTGTTTCTCTTTAAAATTACCTGCAGTCAAAATCAATGCAGTCATTATTACCTGCCATCAAATATTAGCTGCAGTTGATATTACCTGCAGTTACAATAATATTACCTACAGCCAAAACCATCTCCAAATCAGTAAAGTAATAAAACACGTCATTTGTGTTATGGTTCACTGGCAGCCTGCGGAGACAGCAGCAGAATGAGGAAGTGAGGAAGAACAGGGACCAGTCTGGGAGTCTGGGGAGGACTCGGATGAGGGTCCTGTGTCCGATGCAAAGATGGGGCCAGGGCCATCTGGGAGTTATATGCTGACTCCAGAGCCTCCAGCATCTGACAATGGTGAGGCAGAGGAACAAGGGGAGCCTGTTCTCAGTGCGCGTCTGTGCAGAGTTGCCAAAAGGCGAGAGCAGCTGAGATAAAAGGGGCGACTTGGGATTAAGGCTGGGAGGTGATTGCCCCTCCTGTAAGATATAAAGGAAATGCAAAGGTAGAGAAACCTTGGCAGGAAGCAAAGTTGTTCGTTCTGTTTGGATTAATCCTTGAAGCTCTGTGTGAACTTTGTACTTTGGTTGTTTTTTTTTAATCAATCATTTGGCACTTTAATTGTTGGCAGCAATTCAAAGGAGAGAAAGGTGAGTGCTTATCTCAAGGAACTGTTTGGGACTCATTACGGGCTGGGAATGCACATAATTCCCAGCATTGAAATAAAACAAGAATTGTTTGGACTAAGTGTGTGCTTAATTATGGTCTCAGGAAGACTTAGTCAGAACAACTTGTTTAGTAGGTGCTTGAAGTTACAATGGCACTGACTTTTGACTTTTTCACACTTATGACCATTGCAGCATTACCCCCATGGTCACGTGATCAAAATTCAGTCACTTGGCAACTGATTCATATTTATGATGGTTGCCGTGTCCTGGGGTCACATCATCCCCCTTTTGCAACCTTCTGACAAGCAAAGTCAACGGGGAAGCCAGATTCGCTTAATAACTGTGACACTAACGTATCAACTGGAGTGATTCACTTAATAAAGGTGGCAGGAAAGGTTGTAAAATGGGGCAAAACACACTTGTCTCACTTAGCAACAGAAATTTGGGGCTCAATTGTGGTTGTAAATCGAGGACTAACTGTAGAGTCTCATAAAAACTGATGAGAGCAGCAACCCCAAGCTTAAAGACATAGTTTTTGGAATCGGGGAATCAATAGATAGGTGTCCTCCAAAGGGAAAAAAAAAATGAAAGCTTTCCTTGAATCGAGTCTGATTCTGTAATGGGCATCAGGAATAACCTTCAAGAAGAAACACAACCAAGGGAACTGTTAGATAAATGAAACTCGAGTCAGGGGAAAAACTGTAATTTGAGGAAGCGCCTCAGACATGACCTCCCTTGTAGACATTAAGAGGCAGGCAGGGAAGGCAAAGTGCATTCCAACTAGCAAGGTTCTGTTACTGTAAGCCAACGGTCTCCAAATTTGGCAACATTAAGACTTATGGACTTCAACTCCCAGAATTCTTCAGCATGTTGGCTGAGGAATTTGGGGAGCAGAAGCAGAGGTGGGATTCTACCGGTTCTGTCCACTTCTGTAGAACCGGTAGTTCTGAAGAGCAGCAAACAGAGAGCATACATAGAACTGGTTCTATTTTTGCTGCTGTTTTGGCCCACTTGCCCGCCCGGGCTCTTACCTGACCTTTATTTCCTGTGTTTTCAGCTGCAGTTGCTTTGCGCGACACAGCTGCGGTTGAAAAAGCAGGAAAAAAGGACTTTTTCAAGTGCTGCGCACTCAGCTGTCCAGGCAGCTACCTGATGAAGATATACACATGTGCGCATTAAATTCACCGAACCGGTAGTTATACCAGTCGGATCCCACCTCTGGTAGAAGTCCATAGGTTCCTCAGCATGCTAGATGAGGAATTGTGGGAACTGAAGTCCACAGGTTCCTCAGCATGCTGACTGAATTCTGGGAGTTGGTCCACAAATCTTAAAGTTGCCATGTTTGGAGATCCCTGGTGTAACCTTAAATACTATAAAAATAGTANAGTTGGTCCACAAATCTTAAAGTTGCCATGTTTGGAGATCCCTGCTGTAACCTTAAATACTATAAAAATAGTATTCACATTCCTAACTCTGGTGTCTTCCTCTGGTCTACTTTGAAGGACTGACAGACTCCTGGTGGCTTCAGGACACAAACCTGCAGTTTCCTTGCCAACAGGATGAAAGTGGTTTGCCGTTGCCTTTTTTTCTAGCATGTTTTGATTCCCAAGGCAGTCTCATACAGGTAATCCTCACCTTGCAACCACAATTGAGCCCAAAAATTCTGTTGTTAAGCAAGACAATTGTTAGGTGAGTTTTGCCCCACGCTGCGACCTTCCTTGCCTCCGCTGTTAAGAGAATCGCTGCAATTATTAAGTTCATAACGTGGTTTGTTAAGGGAATCCGGCTTTCTCATTGGCTTTGCTTATTGTAAAGTCCTGTGGCCCCAGGACACTGCAACCGTCATACATTTGAGTCGGTTGGCAAGCATCTGCGCCCATGGACATGCTGCAATGTGATGTTGGAAGAAAGGTCCATCTGGGTTCAGTTCCAAGTGGGGAAGAAGGACATTGGAAACATGGAGACTGTTTGGAAAGATGGTTTGATGGTGGAAAGGATCACTTGCCTTGGAGCTTTTGGGTGAAGACAAAAAGGGAAGAAGTGCTGAGAATCCTTGGTTTTTATGCCCTCTTTGGGCTTTGAACTTCTTGGGGCACAGGAAGAATATCCTGATTGCTGTCAGAGGTCATAGCTAGCTTTTTAGGTTATCTGTGTGCAAAGTTTGGTTGAATCAGCAATAGCAGAGGTGGTACTCAGCAGGTTCTGACCAGTTCTGGAGAACCGGAAGCGATAATTTTGAGTAGTCTGGAGAACCGGCAAATCCCAGTTCGGACTGGCCCCACCCCCATCTATCCTCTGCCTCCCATTGAGTCCCACCTGATCGGCTGGGTCTCTTTTGGTTGCCCTGCACAGGAGAACGGAGCTGGAAAGCAAGGTTGCCGACAAAAGTTATCAGTATAAAACAGTCACAAGTCACTTTTTTCAGTGCTTCCGTAACTTTGAACGGTCACTCAAGAAAACTGTTGTAAGTCAAGGACCAGCTCTGTAGTCTTGGGATCTTCTCTTGGCCTCCAGGTGAACCAGGCATGATCCTGCATTGCTTTTAGACTTCAGACTAAGTTCAGCCAGATTATTGTCACCTAGCTGAGTCCCAAGAGTGGCGCGCTGGCTACTATTAAGGCAGACACGAAACTTCTCACAAGATGTAATCTATACTATTTGGAGTTATATCTCTCTCTCCTCTCCCCAGAGATCTTCCTTTATCAGGCTTGAATTTCCTCTTCACATTTTTGCTTCACTGGCTACCGTCCCTGCTATATTAGAAGCCCTATTTTATCCCTAGTCTTGAAGACTTCTTTATTCTGAGTAAGCCCACATGGGTAACCATATCACTCTGCTCTTATTTCTGACCTCTGCCTGCAAATTGGAGTAATGTTCCTTTCTTTTATTGTCCTGCCAAACTCCTACTTAGGATTATACCGCTGATTAGTTTTAAATAACATCTGAAGAAGTTTGACATCTTGGCACAGATGGTTATGAAAAATAAATGACCCTTTTGCAAAATTGATACTTTTTTTTAGAACATATATTATTATTGTTTACATATATTATATTGAATACAGGCCACAGCGTTCCAATTGCCATAAAACAGAAGTAAAAACAGAATAACTTACATGCAAATTTATATATACAAATTTTTGTACAAAAACTTATGACCATCATATATATAT
>BHFT01046565.1:0-21959 GCA_004320025.1 Laticauda laticaudata
AACTATCCCTTACCTATCCCACAAGCTATGTCTACCAATCCCATAGCTTATCCATTAACCCATCCCACAGCTATCCATCCCACAGCTATCCTTACCAATCGCCAAGCTTATTCCATCCCAACACTATTCCTTACCAATCCCACAGCTATCCTTACCCATCCCACACTACCAGCCACAGGCCACTTACACCCACAAGGATGACAAAGGACTTAACCCTTTTTTTCAATAACAAACATGTGTGACCTTTGGTAAAAAGCAAAATGAACCAAGTAAAGTGTCTTAAAGCAAGATAAAATGAACATGGTAACAAACTCAGTCTCTGGCACTCTTCTCAGTCACTCTGATGTGTGCCCATGGTCTCAGATGTAAAGGGGGCCAGGGAACTGTGGAGGTGGCTGTTGCTGGAGTCTGGTCTGAGGCGCCATCCGGGGTGCCTGGCCCCAAGAGTACAACAGGAAGAGGTGTGGTGAAGAAGCCTCAGAGATCTGGACTCAAATCCGTGAGGGTTGAGAGGCCACTTCATCCAAGTACGCTGGGATATGAGGCCCAAGACTGATGACAGATGTTCTGACGAAGGGCTTGGCTGTGCGGGTGGAGGAAGGGGAGTGTAGTGATGGCTTTTTGTCTGCAAGCTGGGTCAGGTGAGGCGCCGTTGTGGCATCTGTGGTGTCCGATGAAACCTGGGCCTCGGACTGGAAAGGCTGCCTCTGCTGTGGGAAGTCCTGGGTAGTGGTAGGCTTTGGTAGGCGGAGGGGCCTTGTTGAAATCATGGAAGGGCTGTGACATCGCCTGGGGCTGGGGAGCAGACCTGGAAAGTGGGGTGGAGCAGCGTTCAGCTGGGCCTGGAGGGTGGTGCAGAAGAGCTGTGATCCTCTCCTTTCATCACCTGTTATCTGGCCATCGGCATGTCCATGAGGGTCTGGCCTTCAGTACAGGTGATGAAGGGCTTGCGGTTGGAAGGATTTGGTATGTCGAAGTGGACCAAGCTGGAGAGGAGATCTGTTGCTGGCTTTGATTGTGTCCCTGATCTCCAAAAACGAAGTTGTGCTCTGTCCCATCCGGTCTGCCTCTCTTCTTGCTTTCTGTGGAGCTGTAGCTGGGTGTGGGTGTGGTTGGTCCTCTGAGGGCTGCTTCTTCTTGCTCCATCTTGAGACAGGGGATTCCTCCACGTCCCCAGCACAGGTGAGTGCAGCTGGTCGGGGGGGGTCTCTGTCATGGGGCTCTCCAAAGACTACCTGCCTGGCAAGGTAGCTGTCTCCTGGGCTGAAGAGGAGTGTCTCTCTGTGGGCTTGTCTGAGGGAGAGGGTTGACAGAAGGGGCTGCTTCCTTGGTGGCGGATCTCACCCCTCCAGGAAGCTTGCACTTGGCCATGACATTAGGTCTCCCGCTCAGTGAGAGCTTGACAGCAGACCTGCCCAGATTTTCTTCAGGTGCAGCTTGCCATACAGGTGTGCATTTGTTCCACCATTCCAAGGAGTACATCTGAAATGTAGCCAGGCTCTCCACCTTCTCTCTCCAAATGCTGCCTGTTTCCTCTTTGTGTCGCAATAGAGTCTGTGGCCCTTCCTCCACAGGTACTCGTTCTCCCTCAGCCATCCAGCACCTCTCCTCATGGTCTTCGAAAATGGAGTACTGTTTCCTCTCTTCCTTCTCCTTGCTTTGCCTCTTTCTCCCTCTGGCAGGGGCTTCAGAGCCTTCAGCAGCAGGGCTTTGAGGTCCTTGGGGCTGGTCCACCACAGCAGCAGCAGCAGGAAAGAAAGCACCAGCAAGCACAGAAGCACGACAGCCGGAGGAAGCACCACCAACCCACCCGCAGCAAGGAGGAAGCAGCCACAGCAGCAGCAGGAGAAGCACCACCACCACCAGCAGGAGAAGCACCACCAGCACCAGCAGGAGAAGTACAGCAGCAGCAACACCAGGAGCACCAACCACGCAGCGAGCAGAAGCACCAGCAGATTCAGAGTCAGCGCAGGGGGTGGGATGGTGGTTCTTCCTTCTTGCCAGGGGCTGGGCAGAGTAGGCACAGGCTTCCTCTTCTTCCCCATGGCTGTTCTCTCAGATGTCTCTGGCAGCAGGTCTTCCTCTGAATGCCGACTGCTTGCAGCTGCATCCTTATTAATCCGCGGAGCTGACACAATTCATCCTCCCCGCAATTGAGGCGCAGTTGAACGCTTTGCATCTGCTACGCATCCACTAGGCATCCTATAGGTGTCCGTGAATGCATCCGCGTCATCCAACTGTGCAATCTGCCTATGCACCGCTACGCATCCGCTCCTTCCGCTAACGCGTCCCACTTCGCTATCTTACCTGTAAGCACTGCGGATGTGTCATCCGCTTACCATCCGCTTCCATCTGCTTAGGCTTCCTACGAACATCCGCTTTACATCCCCGCTCCATCTCCCCACTCTTTCTTTCCGTTCCTTTTCGTTGTTCTGTTTCATCAAATTTGGGGCACTTTTGAGAGTGGATAACAACGGATGAAGCCACCCCTGAAATTTTGCTCGTCCGCTGTGTCCTTTTTGCATATGTTTTGCATCCGTCAGCCAGTGTGACCTATCCTTAACATTCAAAGCCTGTCTCCTTTCTCTCTTTGCTGTAATATGATGGAATCCCTCCTGTTAAATCAGTGTACTTGTTGGTCAGAGATTTATGGCAATTGTAATTTTTTTAAAAAAGATATGGAACAGGAAATGGTAAGAAATCCCTTCCTACCTCCTGGTCATTCAAGAAATACAGTTCTCAAAGTTCTCTGGAGAGATGATTATGATGTTAGAATGCTTTTAGTTTTCTTCATTTCTTATATCATTAGTTAATGTTGTTCAAATTTATTTCTGTTAAATTGATTGTAAAAGATTCTTTTTGAGAATCTTTTAAAAATTCTGAGGCAATATATCAACATGAGACAAGTTTGAAATGGGATTACATAGCAGCTGGACCCAAACATTTAGATCCAGCAAATGCAAATAAATGTAGTCATGAAATTACCCATAACTAAAATTATGCATCTAGAAATGGCCTTGAATACAAATGACAAATACAAATAACATTTTGGAGTTATACAGAGCCCCATGAATCAGCTGTTAATGTTCAAATGAGAATATACATGTCTCCTTCCATGGGAGATGTTCATCCAGCATATGTTGCTCTCTACAGGGAAGTATCTTGCCTGCATTTCAGACGCTAATGAGATGTGAGAGAAGAACAACCTGGAAGTAGCCAATTCAACAGATGGGACTACATAATATTTAGCCCCTGCTGGCACCAAAGAAAAATTAAACAGTATCCTTTGTGTTTTTTTAATTTATAAATATATGACTGCTTCATTTATCATGAAAATATCTAGATTTGGGAATTCAGAAAGTAAGTTTATATTGAGCTAAGCTTTGACAAGGACAAAGAGCATAGTAGGGATTCTGAGATCCTATAAAAATATTTTATAACCTGTCAAATTTGAAAAAGGTTCTTGCATAGTTTTTTTGTGTCCAGAGAAAGGTTATTTTTGCCATAATTGTTTAGATTATTTGGCCTGAACATAAACTTAAATTTTTTTACATTTTTTTTTCATTCTACCATATAAAATAGACATACATTCATGCATAGAAAGAAAAGATTGATGCAACCTGGCAATTCAGTGTCAAGATTCCTCTGCAGACTTTATTGTATCAAGTATCCCCGGGAGTGTCATTTTGGAGAAAATGTATCTGAAGTGCTATCTAGGAATATCTCAGATCTGGAAAAAAGGCTGGATTTTCATTACCTTTCAGCCTGTTACTTAGTACTGATCTGACCAGTGATATAAAGAACATTTCTAGGCTCATGTCCAATTGGTTGTAGCAGAGGAAACAGACACAGACCGTTGCTCCATCACATGATCATCAACCCTTAAAGTGAACTTCATGTACTATATGTCACTAACTCTGACAATCCTAATTCTCACTAATGCAGTTCTACCTAAAAGATTCCTGGCCTCCTCTAAGAATTTTGTGTTGTGTGAACATAAACATTTTAGCTTTTGTCATCTGCAGTGAAACACATTTTCATTTTCCTTGCAGTTCAACACTTCACTTTTATTTTGTTAGACCTTTTTATACTGCAGGGTAGAGCCATACTGACTGATGTTTGGCTATCAGAATAGCTGCGTTGGAAAAAGAGTTTGCAATATGGAAAAGATACCTTATTCCATTAAATGTTTGCTCCATAACAATAAACATTTTTTTTGGGTGGCAGCAGGCCCAGCCTAACATTGGAGATGGGTTTAGGAGCCACAATAGGCAGTGTAATGGTACATAAGCACACCAACGTGCCTAGGACCGTCCCTGTCCTATTGTTTCTTTTATTTTTTTTATGTTTTTACTTTTACCTATTATCTTGTAAGCAATTGACAAAAATAAATAAATACAAATAAATAAATAAGAGAGAGAGGACAAGATTCTCTCTTTTTTTTCTGGATTTGAGAAATTTTGGGAATCCTTTGTTCAATTTTAAACTATGCAAAGCCTACGGCTAGGATTTTGCTTCTATCTCTAGCATTTCTTCCTCAAAAGCGCAGAACATTATGATAACAAAAAGGGATTTTAAGATTTCATAGAATCCCAGGAGCTTAGATTAGCTATACTTGCTACATATCAAAAAATGTAGTAATATAGAATATAGTTCAGTAAAATAATATGAATTAACCAGCCTGAATTATCTAAACCAAAAATCTTGCCAATTCTTTGGTGTTCCATCCGGAAAGAAGCGCGTGAGACCGGGTTCCAACAATAAACTCTTTTATTAAACTCGCTAAGCAATAGTAATGGAACAACAGCCCAAGCCGCAGCAGCCCTTTTAATAGCGGCTTGCCCACGGCTTGTGGCCAATGACAACGCTTTAACTGTTCCCACCATTTGGCGGGTTAACCAGATTGGTTCTCTAACAGCCAATCCGCGAATGGTCTTTTTGGCCAATCAGAATAGAGAACTTGGAGCTTACCAAGTTCCATACAGAAATTTGGTATGGTATCTTATGATATTATTTTGACTGAAATATCATTTTAATTATGGCAATCTATACAACCAAGAATTTAGAGAGGCAGAAAGTTAATGGTCATATATTTTAAAAGATACAAATTTCCTATAATGTGGATTTAAATCCATCGTTTTGATTTCAGAATCATTCCCTCTCCATCTTCTTCTTTTTTTCGGTAACTCACATATTTCAACTAATCCTGTTTTTAAATTTTGATTTTTAAAAAGTTATGAGGGTGCTCAATTGACTCAATTGTCGCAAAAGTGCTACAATGACTTTGGGAGGATTGCTGTTAAAAGAAAAAAAAGTAAAGTATAAACAATTCTAGAAGAAAAACAACTATTAAAGGATCTTCCACTCACTTCAAACCAAGACCTAGGGAAAAAAAAACAGGTTTTTAGATCTCTTTAAACCCACACAAATTGGGTGTTTCAGAGAGCAAGTGCTGTGACAGAAGTTATGCGTCCTAGGTTTCATCAGGTGACACTGCTTAATAGATGGGACCAGAAGCATGCTGACTGTCCATGATCATACAGGGCAAGAAGAAGCCAAGAAGACAAATGGTTAATTAAACTAACTAAATGGACAAATTTAGACTATTTAGAACATTTTAGAAAATTCCTCTTCTTATCCTCCTTTGTAGCATTTTCTGTTGTGGACATGCTCTTACTGCTGGGGAAGGCAAGTTCCAGATCAGAGGAACATTTAATTCAGTTAAGATGAGATGGCTATCATGAACTCATCCTCTTCTCCATTTCAAATCATCCAGGAAGGTCGGCAACAGATAAGTAGTTCTGGAATTCTACCATTATGCAAAAAGTTTAAATCTTACAGCATGTTGTTTTATTTTATTAGTTGTTCTTAGCTACAATAACATATGGAGGAGACATGCTAGTCCAGGGGTCGCCAACATTTTGGACCTCAGGGACCACCAAACTCATTATTTTAAATCCTGCAGACCATTAATGTGAATTTTGACTGATATGGCTTGCTGACGTTGGTGGAAGGGAGAGGGAGAGGGAGTGGGAAAAAGAGAGAGAGATCCCTCATACACCCCCACGCTCTCCAGGCAGCCACATTCCTAGCCTGCTTTTGAGGTCTGTTCTCAGAGGGAAGGGGGGGAAGAGAGATCTGATCTAACCTCAAGGGCTGGTGATTTTATTTCTCTTTCTCCCTTACATACCCTCACCCCCTCCAAGGCAGCCAAATTCCTAGCCTGCTTTTGAGCTCTGTTCTCAGGCTTCATGCAAGAAAATCAGCAGAAGCAGCAGAAGTCTTTCTTTCTCTCCCCCCAAACTCATCCAGAAACGAATCTTCGCTGGTGCAGCCTCTTGGAGCAGGAAGCCTTGCAGGGTCCCAAGACTTGTTTCTGGTGGAGTTTGGGGGAGAGAAAGACTTTTGCTGCTTTCCTTGCATGCAGCCAAAAGCAGAAGAAAAAAGTGGAAGAAGCAACCTGGTGGCCAGGCAAGTTCCCCCCTCTGCTTTCCCCCTTCCCCTCACTGCCTTGTGTTGTTCCTAATGCAAGCGATGCAAGCCTTGTGTTCCTGCAGGCATGTGGGCAGCGCAACATTGTGTTCCCCTGCAGCCTGGATTAATTGCTTTGGGGAGGTGCTCTGGGGGTGACATTTCTCTGCACACCACCAAAATTTTCTTGTGGACCACCAGTGGGCCTCAGTCCAATGGTTGGCAACCATTGTGCTAGTCTGCTAGTCTATTCTACACCTATTGCATGGACCTGGTGAAACATGGCAGAGAGAAAAAATATATCTTTTAGTTTTTTTCCTGAAATCTTTGGCATTTGCTCATGCTCATGTCCATCAAACTGATAATTTTCTTAATATGTACCAGCATATCCAGATTATTTAGTTATAAACAGTTCTGTAATTGCTTTTTAGAGTGCTCATCAAACTGAAGCCACTTTCAGAGTCTGCACAGCGTTAGAGGTACATTGCTAGAATAGCCATTAATTGTGACAGCTCTTGCAACTGTTTGTTCTGAAGTACAGATGTTACCATATTGATGTAATTTAGTGAAAAATATTTCATTTTATTATTTTATTTTTTACATACTGCAAACCTGAACTCAGTGGATTGATTGATTATAATTGCCTTTTCAGCAAAAAAAAAAAAAGACGTTATACATTCTCTGTATTTTGAATACAGCAAGTTAACTTGCTCAGTTCCAAAAGAGAAATCATGTTGCACTGTTGTTGTACAATCAAGAAAAAAAAAGGGGCCACTGCTGGATTTTGTCTGGTCAATCTGTTTGCCAAATGAGTGCACCTGTTGTTTATGAAAGTAGTTATGGAATGAGTGTGCTCTTCAGAGCTCATATTGAGATGAGCCTTAACTTTTATCTCTGCATGACATTGAGTTACCATGATATTGTCCTCTGTACAAATTTCGCCATGCAGGACAAAATAATTCAAGAGGTGTCCAACTGGTCTTTTGAAACAACTCTTGGCAAAATATAATTTGATATTTTCAACATTATTTAATACCAGACTTTGGGGCTTCCTGTGGCAATATTTAGAAATTGGATCATTGCTTCAAAAAGAGGAGTTGTAATCACATATGATTGGTTGCCTAACAAAATGCCAGATGTTTCACTGAAAGGTCTGAAAGTTATGCATTTACATTTAGAACTATTCATTCTTTCTTGAAATGGTCTTTTTTTGGAGAAGACCAACACTGTGTAGACATCTCTCATTAAAGTTTTGGTGTCAGGTTTATCTCTTTTCATATATTAGAAATCCCAAGATTTCAGTGTGTAATGTAATGCTGGTGAGCTAAATGTGGAATATTATGTTTAAACTCTGTTGCATCCCCAAGAATTTACTAACAATATTACATTACCATAGCTTTGTAATATTGAGTTTGTATAGATTGTAGATTATATGAAAGGACACTTAAAGTTGGGTATCAAGTATTTCTTGATGGATATTTCTGTGCTTTCAATAACAGTTAGAGTATGTCCCAAAGGTACTTTTTCAAAAGGCAGCTGGACTTTGTTTCTCCTTGGTTTTTCCTTCTTATCCAAGAAGCTTTTGAAAAAGTACCTTTGGAACAACCATGACTGGGATAACCGAGAATCACCATAGACAATAGCTAAAATAAGAAATATTGCCAAATCTAGTTCATTTATGATGGCATTTTGCAAAATTGATAATTACTTTTCCAAGTTTCTGCTATGTCCATATAATTTTTTATGGGTTTATTAATATCTTGAATGGAAAGCAACAAACTATTAATTTTAATAACCAGGCAAATTCTGTCAATAAGAATTACAATTATTTTCCAGGTTGGAATGCTTGCATTCAAGATGAATTGGTCATCTCAACTATTTAGCTGCAAAACAGACCAAGATGTCTTCTTCCTAAAGGAGGATTTTCATGTCCTTTGTATACTATCTATGTGACACTTACTCAAGAGAACCAAAATATAAGTTCCATATGTCAATTTTTTTCCTGTGGGATATTCTCCAGGAGCTTTGGTATTTTGATAATATAAGCAAACAGATCCATGCTTTACATCCTTTGTGAATATTCTGCAAAGTTCAACAGGCATTCATGCTGTGGGATTTCAACATAACTGAGTATAGAGTCATCCATTAAAAGGAATATTTGTGGGGTGTCACCACAGTAACCAAACCAAAAACCTTTTGACATTTGCAGAATGTCCATCTTATAAGCCTTTTTGTTTGTTGTTCTTTTAAGTCCTATTACATGTATTTGGTTCTACCTCTAAAGTAAATCTGTGTGTATATGATGAAGGGAAAGAAGGAAAGAAGAAAGAAAAGATAGATAGATGATAGATAGAGATTAGAGATTGATAGATGATAGATAGATAGATAGATAGATAGATAGATAGATAGATAGATAGATAGATAGATAGATAGATAGATTCCTGGGAATGAGAATATTCAGGTTATGTTACTATCATGTATTTGGTCACAGGTGTGAGAAAGGCAGATGTACATTACACTACATCACACTACTACGGGGGTGGGGTGGGGGTGAAAGCCGATCTCACTCTAGAGGACAAGATGTTCCAAAGCGCAAGAGACAGCAGAGAAAGCTTTTCTTCTAGATCCCACCAGCCAGAATTCCCGGGCTGATGAGGCCGTCAGCATGCCTCCTCTTCTGCTGATGAATGAATAATAAATGATTAGTTTTATGAAATTTGGAATTTAAACCTGATAATAATACTTACTTAATTATGCTTATGTTTACACAATTAGGCTTAATAATTTAATAACTAATTATTAGGCTTAATAATTTAATAACATTATTTACATTATGCTTATGTAAAGAGAAGCAATGTTAAAGCAAACAGAACAAAAACCTTTTAAGAAACTGATTTTTGTGTCCTTAATGGACAGTTAATAATGTTTGAAAATGCATCAGATTCATGCACTAGTGTTCTAAAAGTAACTTGGTGTACTTACAGGTTCACCAAGGCAGTTACAGAAACAGATGGACCAAATTCTCTGTTTTTATCATTTATTATTAATTCCATACAGAAAGACATCAATACCAAAATCTTTCCTGCTGCTTTTAAACAGTATTTAATATTTCTTCCTGAGGTAATTGAGTATGTATTGAAATGTGTTCTTTGTAAATAAATACTTAATCATTTTTTTATTTTATTTACACAATACAGAGAGAATGGTAAGGAAGTATTTACTTCTGCAAGCATAGTGTGTGTGTTTGTAAATTTGTGATAAAAGATAATTTGATTTCAAGAAACCTACAGAATTGCTGAATGCATATTGTCATACGTCTGCCATATGACTGATTTAATATTATGCATTAGCTTTCAGGATATATTTTAGTCTACATCTGGCTTATGTTCCAAAAAATAATGGATGCAGACAGTGGTGGTAATATTTTTAATGACTATCATTTTATAAAAAACCCCTACTCTCTGGATAGTTGATAATTCATAACTATGAACCCCTGTTAACGATAGCATCAAAACAGATGAAAGATCTGTAATCCTTATTCATGATAAATTGATGCATTCATAATCTCCTATGTCAATTTCATTCCCAGGGTTGGCTAAAACTATGCTCCCTTCAGAAATGAATTCAATTTATACACAATACGGAGAGAATGGTAAGGAAGTATTTTACTGCACATAGTAAGGAGCCAATTTCCCGAAAAAGCTAAGTAGGGTTTGATCTGGTTAGGAGTTGGATCATCAGAAAATCCCATAAAGTAGGGAAGTAAACACATTCCAAAAGGAAGGAATATTGCTGCCAAGAAAGCTTTAGAAGTGTCTGTACTGTCACCAGGGGTTGTTTATAATGCTACCATATTCTGTCACTACTCTAAGTGTCCAAATGTCTGAAACATCTGGTCTTATCCACTACAGGTCATATAACAGGGATTTCATAGAAGGAAAAAAGGCCCAACTCTAAGCCCAGATGGCTTAAATGAGAGAGATTTCAGTAGGACAAAGAAAAATATAGCTTACATTTTGCTACAAGCCTTTATGTTAATATTGCAAGAAAAGATATCAAGATTAAGGGAGGGGAAAATCAGTCTACAGAGAGTGACAGCAAAACCAGCTGCAACTTTATGAAAAAGGAACAAGGAAATAGAAATGGACATGTGCTTGGTAAAAATAAAATAAAATGAACTTCTGTTTGGACCCAATGTTCAGATATTTCAAATTGTTTTATCTATATACTTATTAATAAGAAATGATGATCTATCTTAAAATGTATACAAATTTATATTTATGGTTATAAATTATTTCTGAATAGAAGAAGCTAAAAAAGATTTAGTGAGTCTTACTCACTGGTATTACTTGAAATTCCTTTACTTGCTCTAGATGTCCCCCTGAATGTTCAGCTGTTACTTCTTTTCTTGAGTTTTGAGTCCCTTCAGAAGGTTCAAATATTTTATAGCTGATTTAGTCTGAAGAATTTAGAAATCTAGCTCAGGTATGAAATTTCTTACTCAGCACCATGACATCATTTGGCTGAAATTTGACTGAATTGACTGGACTTGGATGGTATAAACTTAAGACATTTCACTTCAGGGTGTTGATAAATAACTGATTTACTTAATTTACTGATTAAAACAACATACACACATAAGGTATTTTTGGGAAAATGTGTTATAGATATCAAGTCCCAAAGCTGCTTTTTTTCTGGAGGCAACTGGACTTTGTTGTTTTTCTTTTCTTGCTCCTATACTAGCTTACATAAAACTCACATATTTAAATAAATGGTAATGAATAATATATAAAAATCAATTCAGCAATGAAAGCCCAATAGTAAATCACAGTAGAGAACAGCATCACTATTACAATTCAAAAATTACTTATTTATACCTACATGCCTATATACTATTTATTGGCTGACTAATAAATATCACAAGTTCTTTGAGGGCAGTAAACAAATGAATTCACCACAAATTAGGATATCTGTAATCATTAATAGACATAGTTGATTTTATAATTCCATAATCTCAAATATCAATTTAAGTAATTGACATTTCAGAACTAATATAAATATTCAATATTTATTTAAAAAGCCCAGAGAAATAAAACTTATTCCTATGGCATCAAAAGAAAATAGATATAATGGTATGTATGGAAAGCAGTTGCATTAAACCTCTAAAGAAAACCTGAAGGCAAAGCATTTTCATACAGAAGCCTGTTATCAGAATTTGAATCTATTAACCTAAATCTAAATTAGCCTATTACCTTGTTTCCCCAAAAATGAGACCCTGTCTTATATTTTTTTTTGGCCACCAAAAAAGGCACCAGGTCTTATTTTGGGGGGATGTTATCCACTGACTAACCTCACTTGTGTGCATCATCCCCACCCACCTTTTCACTGTCAGAGGCCTCCAGGAACTTCTTCAGCAGCCAGTAAGGTTTTCCTGAAGGTCTCTATAGCCAATAACAGAGTTCTGGATCAATTAGCTACAGAGGCCTTCAGAAGAGCCTTGCCAACCTTGCCAGCTGCAGAAGAAATGGGTTGGCTAGGCAGGTGTCGGGGAGTGTGAGGCCTCACTACAACTGTCCAAAAGTAAGTAGTCCCCCATCCCCACTCCAGCTTAATTTTTACCCATGCACTCTGGAGGGGTGGAATCTTAATTAGGGCTTATTTTGGGCACACATATAGAAATCAAACTAGGACTTATTTTCAGGGTAGGTCATATTTTTGGGGAAACAGGATAGATAATCAGTAAACTGAGGTGTCATGAAAACCTGAAACATGAATTAAACTCTGGTTAGAGGAGACCACAGTTATCTTGAATGTTACTTTGGGATTTATTCTTCCTCAGGATAACAGCAACAATTGACTATTCGTAATTGAGATCATTTCTCTCCAGTATCAGTGTAAATAAATCCAATGATAGGGTTAGAAAAATGGATTCTTCATGTCTTCCCTCTTCATGACTGAATTGTGCACATTGAATTCTTGAGATTATTGAGCAATATAAAAGCAATGAAAAGGAATGAAAAGAATGTGGAGATATTATGTATAATATCTGTCTATGTAGATGGAGATATTGTGGATGGACAAGGCTTGGGAAAAATTCTGACGTTTTGCAATTCTTGCAAACATTATTTGGGTTTGTCTTAGAAAATAGTAGAAAAACTCTGCAAAGGTATATTTTTTTTACTACAATCACTTAGGCTTTAGATAAGAATGTTTGGTATTGGCAGCTTTATTGGGTGGGGTGGGCTTTCAGCAAGAAAGCCTTCTTTCGGCTGCTGTCCATCTTGACTGCCAGATCTTTGACTTTTCTTGCTCACTGATGAAAATCAAAACCTTTTCCTTCCTTCTTTTCCACCAATGTCACCTTGTCTATTTGTGTAAATGGTTAGGGTTTGTGGCATTTGTGGCATTTTAAAGCACTCAGTTTTCATTCCCACAGCAAGAAATTGAACCAATCAGTTATTGTCTTGGGACACAGATTTCTTGCTGCTACACTTCCTCCATTGTAGTGCATGATGGTTCATTGTGCCTCTAGACTAGAAAAGGCAACCTTACATTTTAAAATAATGAAAGTATAGGTAATATTGACTGAATGAAACCTTCTTTTGCAGTGAAGTTATTAAATCTGTCTGGGTGGTCAGCTGGGAGAGATTTCTAGACTAGAGATGTACCATTCTTGATAGAGTGTACTACTATTTTGATTGTAAATGATTATAAGGCTGATTTTGCTTCAGTATTCCTTGCTATTAAAAACTCTTCATCGCATGTAATATACAATGTGAGGTGTAAAGATGTTCTTTGGAGAACATTGATGGAGATTGGAGCAGATGAAAAGGAAATTCAACAAAAGTAATACAGTATCTTTGCATATATGTCTTGGAGTAAACATGTACATCAATATCTTATTTGGCATGACTATGAGTGAGTGTGTTTAAGAGCCCCCTAAAAAGTTTTTAGGTGCAGATTCAGAATAGAATTGGGAATGGAAAACAATTTCTCTTTAGAACTGGAGGAAAATAATAGAGAAAAATTAGAAGACTGGGGAAAGGAAAGGACTGAAACTTTTGAAATAGCTCCATCATTCCCTAGATGTTCTAAATTTGTTTTAGTGCTCTAATTTAATCACAGGTAAACTCTGTGATTAAAACCTGAATTTCACAATTATGATGAGTGCTTTCTCTTCTACTCTGAGTTATGGCCTACTGAGATACTAAGATTCTAAGAGATTAAAAAAGGTGACAATCACATAATTGTATGGAAAATTCTTAGATATTCAATGTGATCCATAATTCATTTTGAATACAAAGAAACAATACCTTGTGATACATTTAGAAGAAGGACATATTAGATCAATATCAAAGAACTAGTTACATAAGTAAATCAGTTAAAAATATCAACTATCAGTGTTCTGTATGGAATTTGGTAGGCTCCAAGTTCCCTATTCTGATTGGCCGAAAAGGCTATTCGCAGATTGGCTGTTAGAGAACCAGTCTGGTTAACCTGCCAAATGGCAGGAACATTTAAAGCGGTGTCATTGGCCACAAGCCACGGGCAAGCCGCTATAAAAGGGCTGCCGCAGTTTGGGCTGTTGTTCCGTTACTATTGCTTAGCGAGTTTAATAAAAGAGTTTATTGTTGGAACCCGGTCTCACGTGCTTCTTTCCGGACGGAACAATTAGGATGAAGACGGTTGAGCTCCTGGTTAACAAAATATTAGTCTAGGTTAGTTTTGTCTAATAGAATTGGCAGAGATTTAAACAGACTTCATATCATCTAATGCAGGGGTGGGATTCAAATTTTTAACGACTGGTTCTGTGGGCATGGCTTAGGTGGTAGGTGTGGCTTGGTGGTCATGTGACTGGGTGGACATGGATGGAGGTCATGTTATTGGCTGGGTGTGGCCAACTCAATATCACTCACATTGAGGCACACATCTCTCCTGGCCTCTCATGTCTGTGGGGATGCTACAACAGTTGTAAAATGGTCATAAGTCATTTTTTTCAGTGCCATTGTAACTTTGAATGGTCACTCCACACAAGCAAAGTATCAGCAAAGGAGGGGGAAAAAACTCCAGAGAAGTTCCAGTGACAGGAATTCTAGTCCTGCCAAGAATGTAATAAGGGTTAACGGAAAGGCGGTTTCTGTAAGCAACACCAGAATGTTGTCTTCCTGCCTTCCTTACAGGATTAGGCCAGTAATTTCTTCCAACAACTGGTTCTCTGAACTGCTTAGAATGTTAACAACGGGTTCTAGCGAATAGGTATGAACTGGTAGAATCCCACCCTGATCGAATGCCATCTTCTAGCTGGCATATAGTAGCTACTTTTGTCATACAGAATACATGGCTTTCTACAAGATGGAACATATTCTTCAACTAATGTTCAGACATCTTTAAATATTTTCTAAACTTCTGTTCCTTTCTGAATAAAAATATGGTGTTATATACTCTGAATTTTTATTAATGCAGCCGACAAACACTAGATGTAATATTTAGGTTTCAAGGGATGGTTAGAAGCAGATTGTTTACAATCAATGCTTTTGATTGAAAAACAAATTTTAAGGCATTGACCAAGAGCCATAACAAACTTCTGCTTCTGTATTTAAATTATTTAAATTTTTCTCAGTGATTCAACCTTTGGCAAAGCAATAACATCTTCCAAATCCAGAAGTTTTTTTTTTTCTTGGCAATGGGGGCTAGCAGGCTGGAATGTGTACAAACATAATGTTTTATTTTTATTTCATAAATAAACAACCAAAGAAATAATAAATGGAAAAGTAATAGGCTATGTTCTAAAATGTTTTAAGAGCTGTCCTATCAATCTCAGGCTTTAATAACAATAGCAATAATATTTAAACTTATATACTGCTTCACAGTGCTTTGCAGTACTCTCTAAGCATTTTACAGCATATTCCCCCAACAATTTGGGTCCTCATTTTACCAACCTTGGAAGAATGGAAGCCTGAGTCAACCTTGAGCCTGCTGAGAATCGATCTGCCAAACTGCTGACAGCTGGTGTTCAGCAGAAGTAGCCTGCAGTACTGCACTCTAATCACTGTACCACTACAGCTCTTAACCCCATCGTCCACATTCCCAAGAACACAGGAACCTCTCCCTATGTTAAATATAGATACTGAACTATTATTCACTCCTTCAAGAATGCTTAGGGTGAAGTATACAAAGCAGTTTTCTGAAAGAAAAAAAACAAGGAATAAGAAAAAGATCATGGTGAAGAAGTCAGCTCCCTTCCTTGCCCTTTAGGAGATGATGATTTTGGAAGCATAGTTGATTTTGAATGGCTTGTAATAGCTATAATATAGCACCATCAAAGAAATGAAAAGAATCTATTTTATCTGAGGATATTTGTGTCAGCATTCCAGCAAACTTCCATTCCAATTAGTAACTCCGAGACAAACTTATCTCAAAAGTACCTTTATTACCTGGCACATCTGTGGAATCCCAAAACTAAAAGTTTTCAGGCTTTCCACACATTCTACAACTACAAATCCATTCCCCCTTAGTTGTCATCACATCACATGGCCCAATCACAATCCGTCCAAAAGTACGATCCTTATTTCATCCTGCGCTATACTAAATGACCTTGAACTAACAAAAGAATTTTATTTTGTCTACTTAGAGCTACTTAATTAAAATCACTTCCCTCCCACTTTCTCAGACTATGTGGCAGCATGGAATATGGCTTCCAAAGCTGACAATTTGTTTTCTACTAAGGAATGATGTCATTGGTCTTTTGTAATATTTTGAAACAGCCAGGTTTGGCATGGTTAGATGTCCACTTATCCTGAAAGAATTGGAAAATGCAAATGTACAGTATCTCATTCAAGTTACAAATAATAGTACTGTTAAAGTATGGAGCCTTTAGTAGCTTTCAGAAACTGGCCATTTTGCTATTAATTCTACTATGTAGAAAAGTAATGTGCTGTCCTTGGGATTATTTGCTTTTGCTACAATATCTTCCTATCTATAAAGTGAAATAGCCACTTTTCAATGTTAGAGATCTTGGCTGCAATATGTGCAGGTATATACAGACATTTCCCAACTTTATTTTCCTTCGAGTTTTCTTACAGTTGCTACATTTTAGTGGAAATATGCTCTGTTATTACTCAAACAGAAGAAAACTCCAACATACTGCAAGATGCACAGTCATGGTTTGCTAAAAGAATAGCCCTGGATTTTACTTCTGAATGTCTCTTTCTTCTAAATGTCTCTTTCTTTTCTCTCTGCATTGTTTTACAGTTTGTTTTTGTGTCATCAAGTCATTGTTGGCTCTTGGCGACTGCCTTTCAGTTTCCTTCTGGGAAGATTGTTTTCAGATTTTTATGAAAGATTTTTCAGAAGTTGTTTGCCATTTCTTTTTTCCTAAGGTTGAAAGAATGACTGACCCAAGTCTTCATGCCTGATTCACAATCTTCCAGTTTCTAGCCTAATCCCTTAATCATTGGATCAAACTGGCTTTCTTTGCTGCCTATATTCTAATTATAAAAAGGATCTGCATTATGGGATTCCAGCTGTGGCACTTAATATAAATCTTCTGACTGTGAAATTTCCACAAAACTGCAGTCTTTCAGCATGATTAGCATATTTATTTGCCCCAGCCTTTTTAATATCACCTTTTAGCCCTTTATGGAATGGCTGCAGGATATCTGAAGAACTGTCCCACCCCGATGGGACTAACCTCCCAACTCAATCGAGTGGAAAGCCCTACTTCGGATCCTGTTGACCAAAAAAAAAATTGGCTGGCAGAGTCCAGAAGAAGATCCTTCTCTCTGTAATATTCTCTTTTCTAAAAGTGAAGTCTGCCCCAATACTCCTGGCTTTCTGAAAGAGCCTAAAAATTTGGCTCTGCCAACAGGGACCTGCTACGTTTAGGGTGGCTGACTGAGTAGAGAAGATCGTCATACCAAGTCTTGGTTTTAAATTTCACTATTCCATTTTTCTCATTTTAATTATTTTTTTTAGTACTTTTAAACTTTTTTATTATTATAAGCTGCCCACAGTCACAGTATCAGTGAGATGGGTGGCATAGCATTTTTATAAACAAACAAACAAACAAACAAACAAATCCTTTGTTGTGTCTTCTGTTAGATGTAGATTTTTTAAAATATTCACTTTCATTAAAAAACAAAACAAACAAGAAAGCCTCACTTCATGTCAATCAAATGGGCAGCGATAGCTCTTTCTCATCTGCTAGCTTTTGACTTGACCAAAAAACACCTGGGAACATGCCAAATGATCCCCAATATCTACAGGCAGCTACAGTGTAGTCAGGTGTCGTGCCTCATTCTGTTTCCTGCACAAATTAGGCCCAATTATCTAATAAGTATAGTGAAATCAAACTATGCAACATATTGCATCCTATAGGCAAATAATTGTGTCTAATTGCTACTAATGGCATTTATTTTCCAGCATTAAAATTGTTCACAATCATAATAACAATGATGAAAAGCATACTACTGGTTGCGCCTTAGTATTTAAAAAGATATCTAACCAGTCTAATGACTGGCTAGAGTTTCAGCATGCCTACACAACATCCACACATGTAGTTTTCTTAAAAAGAATTTTCCCATGTGACTATTTTTATTCATTTTTTGCTGTTTTTATAAAGCTTTCTTACATCACTGTATATATTATAAAGCAACATAAATAATTTCTTATATTATAGTTATCACTGATTACTTTCCCTCTTTATACTTAATAAATATATTCCTCTATTTTTATTTCATTAAATAAATAAAGCACATTTATAGAACCATGCATTACATATCTTCTAAAAATTAAGATAATTTTGCTTTTATGAGAATAAGAATTAGAAAAGAAAAAAGATCGAAAAGAAAAAGAAATGCTTAAAAATAATATTTATCAGCCTTTCCATTATTTCAACTATAGTGACAGTTCATAAATTGTAATAAGTACATTTTTGCAATAATGATAATAATCCATTTTTAGTTCCTTATTCTGAATAATTTATGTGATTTCATGCTTCTTTCTTCTATATTAAGCCCAACACGTTTGCATATTATCTTCATATAGTTTGGCTTAATAAACACAATTCATTTGCAAATTAAGGGCCAAATATTAACATGATTTCTGACAGTTAATTGGCAAAGATTTCATTTTTCCCACATGGAGTCAGAAGACTAACTAATAATATGCACTGCAAATATATTTTGTTGAACTTTATAGGGTATCTTTGATTATGCTAACATAAGCAAATATACTTAAATCATTCAATTTGGAGATAATTTTATAAGAGAGACAAACTGCATTATAATTGAACAAAGACTTCTAGGTGATCTGGGATGAAATTGCCTAATTTAAAAGATTAAGTCTATAATTCAGCACCCTGGGAGGAGAACTAAAAAGTTATTCTATTATTCATAGAATAAAAAATAAACATTTTACCTTGGGGCACAGCTAACCATGCTATCTGATTTCCACATGAGATAATTTTTGTGTTAACTGTGAGTGAGAAAATGGTTGTTAAACATGCAAAAAGAAACTTAGAAAAAGGGGACTATGTGATCACCAGTGGCAATCTAATAAAGGGATTTGTTACTCCACAAGGTAAACCAGACTTGGATGCCAGTCAGAGTTATAAATACTACCTTACAATAAGGTTACATTAACAGAAATCTTGCATGTTTGCATGTTCTTCCTCCCTTCTCCCCTACGACTATGGAGGGTCTTGTCTGAGAAGCTTCCTCAAATTATCCTGAAGAAAGAAAGAAAATAGTCAAAAATAAGTTTTTGCCACCCACCCATTCTACCTGGTTGCTTGTAGTGCTGCCGACATGAGGAGAGGCAAGGGGACATGGAGCTCCCCATGCACCCCTTACTGGTTTATGTCAGGGCCCCAACAGCCAGGTCATCCATGCCTTGACAACTGCCTTTCAGTGGCACCATCAGCAACCATGTACAGCAGGAGACCACATGACCACTGATCCACTTCTGGAGCAGGAGGCTGAGTGACATGACAGTGCTGTGGCCACCAGGTGAGGCAGGGGGAATGGAGCTGCTTCCTGTGCCCCACGCTGGCTGGCCTCAGGGCCCCTGCAGCTAGGCAGCATCCCAGCATGTCGCTCGGCCAGGTCCCTTGCCGCTGCAAGCAAGCAGAAGAAGTGGGCCAGCAGCAACATGGGGTCCTGCTGGATGGAGTGCTAGAGCTGCTGTGAGGCAAGGCAAGTCTTGGGGTGTGGGTGGCCTGGCTTGATATAAGCCAGTGCGGAGTGCATGGGGCAGCTCCACCCCTGTCTCCTGGCAGTGGTACCGGTGCGCCTTGCAACCACCTAGCAAGCAGAAGAAGTGGGCCTCTCGTACTTAAAAAAAAAAAAAGTCAACTCCCCTCCCCCCAAAAAAAATAAACCCAAGTGCTTATTTCGGAACCCAAAAACATGGATAAGTTTTTGAAATCTAAAAGCTTCAGTAAAAACTAATGTGTTCACTATAATAATCCATGCAAAATATATATCTGAAATATCTAATTTGTAAGTCACAAGTAAGTGAATTTCTAGTCCTCAACTCTTTTTATCCACCATTTAATTACTCTCAAAAGCAAACATGAACAAGTTATTCATTGTTTTGATACAAATAGAACAATAACTTTATAAACCTCTACTATAATTCTGTTAATTGTGGTGATTCTAGAAGATGATACTTAAAACACCTTTGGAAAAGTGCAGACTAGACAAGCAATTATTGATAGTGAGGAACTGTGGGAGAAAAGAGGTATTTTATTAAACTATAATAAATTATAAATGCAGCAAACAAAATATAAGAAAAGAAAGGAATAATGAGGATACACATTTGTGATAAAAATAAGAAAACTATTCAAATTCTGGAAATAACTAGATATAAATCCAGATAGTTTATAGAACAGTCAAAGTTATAATTATAGAGTTTTTAGAAATTATTCTAAGGGCAGAAGCAAGAGATACGATAATTTCTCTGGAAATGTATGGTATTGATTTTTACTTTAGATGCTATAGGATGTATATATGTGAGGCCTGATCCTTTTTTTTCTTCATTTTTAATCATTATAGATCTAATATATGAGATGGTGAAGAACATCTTTTCACAAAACTAGAGATAATATGGCTGCTTGGATGTGACATCAGAACCAAAGAAGCACAATTGGAGAAAGGATAACGGATTTCTAAAGTCAAGTTTATTCCCTTATTGCCACAGCTGATGTGATCTTTTCTGAAATAGTACAAGAAGACAGAGTGAAGGTCAAACATCTTCTTCATATGGTCCACAAATAATCATTCAAAGAAAAACAAATCTGATACAGTTAGATTGAGGTGGATTTTGTGGCCGATACTATAGAGTAAGATCAATGGGGGGATTCAATTTTTTTTTTAAACTACAGGTTCTGTGGGTGTGGCTTGGTGGGCGTGGCAGGGGAAGGATACTGCAAAATCTCCAGTCAGAGGGGGTATTTGCCAGTTCTCTGAACTACTCAAAATTTCTACTACTGGTTCTCCAGAACTGCTCAAAACCTGCTGAACACCATCTGTGAGTGAGATAGGTGTGTTTGACAAGAAATTCTTGCCTCAAACTGCTACAATAGTTTGTTCAGGTAAGAAGCACTACTGAACATTGCATTTGAGAATGCTTCATTTGCTATTTCTGGGATCTTGCATTAATACTTGAACCAAGATTTATATGGGTATGTGTGGTAGGAGAATTGAGTAGAGAAGGTGAGCAGGACATTAATGCAACCAACAATTCTTCTTCCTGGATTTCTCATGGTTCATGTTCTTCAGATCCCATTCACCCAAGCCTTTAATGAGGATTCTTATCCAGAATCTGAACAATTAAAATGTCAATTGACAATTCAAATGATTGAATAAATATTAACTGACCCTTTTTGGGATATGAAATCTTGTGAGGGATACGAAACCTTGTCAGATTTTTATTTAATTTGGAATTATATTCAGCAGTTTATGAATGTCTTCCCAACTCTAATCCCTTTATTTAAGTACTTAATGTTTAAGAAATCATTATCGTGATTGCTCAAGTTCCCAAATAAATCTTTCTATTTCAAAAAGGGCTCAGTCCCCATTATGACACTTTTAATTCCATTAATGCTTCTTTTTTTATATATTTACTTTACTATTTATACATGTACTAAAGATTTGAAATACTTAAGAAAATATACAGATGTGTTCATCTGATAGTAATTGCTTGATCAGAAACAAAACAGATAAGATGTGATAAACACTGCAAAGTAAGGAATGAACTATGTTATAGTCATATGGCTAAAAACAAACGTTTTGCTGTCAAATGTGGTACATAAAGTTTACTGTGTTGTTGTTAGGTTACAGTGTGATTTGTTTACTTTAGTAGAAACTTATAATATGATTTTATTTATTTATTTAATTGATTTCTTAATTGCTTACAAGATAATAGGTATAAGTATATACATAGTTATGAATACATGAAATGGGTACATATAGGAAAAATAAAAGAAA
>BHFT01046566.1:0-38301 GCA_004320025.1 Laticauda laticaudata
CACTTGGCCAATAAAGAATTCTATTCTATTCTATTCTATTCTATTCTATTCTATTCTATTCTATTCTATTCTGCTCTATTCTATTTCTATTCTATTCTGCTCTATTCTATTTCTATTCTATTCTGCTCTATTCTATTTCTATTCTATTCTGCTCTGTTCTATTTCTATTCTATTCTATTCTGCTCAATTCTGCTCGATTTCTATTTCTATCCTATTCTAAATCAGTGCTATATTTCGGAAGGAACAAACATCTTAAATAGCTATTCTATCCAATTCTATCCAAAACAGTGCTTTGGGAAGTACATTTGTGGTTTTATACATGACAAGGACAATTCCTTAGTTCTTTCTTACTGCACAATACGCCGATCAGAGATTATCCTTTCCACAACTGATGCCGGGCACAGGAGCCACATTACAACTCTCACAACTGCCGGTAATTTTTATCGGGAGCTTCTAGATTGGCAAGAACGGGTGTAGATTACCTGGTGGCTTGTGAAGCCATAGCTACAATGTCATCAACTCTAACTTCCAAAAAGCCTGATACAGCCACTTATCCAATTTTTTTCCCGCGACTGTCTTTTTTTGCAAGTAGCCAAGTGGCAAATGCCTTCTCTGGGTTAGGGGAGGAATGGGGAGACCAGGCACATTGCCGTATGTCTCGTTGAAGCCTGTCAACACCACAGTCCCAACTGGCTTAATCTAAACCATGCCTGAAACTTAACCCTCCTATACCCCAAGAGGATCGAACAGAGTTGTAAACTGCAAGAGTGTTGACAAGATTGCTGGTAAAAGGCTTAGGTGGTTGCTTTAGGCCTGTGTGTTTCTCATGTTCTGTCTCCCCATTTTCTTTTTCAAGTGCGGGAGAGAATTTTTCAACTAAATTTCTGATTATCCCACAAAGGAATTGCTTCGTTCCATGCACCTCCTCCTGCCATTCTACATAAGAAGAAATGCCCCCTTTCCATGTCCCAGAAAAGCAAACACCTGGATAAAGTGATTATACAGTTACAGCTAGTCCTCGACTTGTTCATTTAGTGACTGTCCAAACTTACAATAGCAACAGCAATAGCCCTTAGGCTTATATACCGCTTTATAGTGCTTTACAGCCCTCTTTAAGAGGTTTAAAGAGTCAGCATATTGTCCCCCAAACAATCTGGGTCCTCATTTTATCCACCTCGGAAGGATGGAAGGCTGAGTCAACCTTGAGCTGGTCAGGACTGAACTGCTAGCAGTTGGCCAGGAGTTAAGCCTGCAATATTGATTTAACCACTGGGAGGGAGGGAGGGAGAGAGGGAAGGGAAGGAAAGAAAGGAAGGGGATGAGAGAAGAATTGGTTGGAAGAAGGAAGGAAAGAATAGCCCTTAGACTATGTACAGCTTCACAGTTGCGTTTACAGCCCTCCCTAAGTGGTTTACATAGTCCTCATTTACCGACCTCGGAAAGATGAAAGGCTGAATCAACCTTGAGCAGTCAGGAGTCAAGTCCTGCACGTTAGCAGTAGTTAGCCTGAGCGTACTACATTCTAGCGGACCGTTTTTTCACACTTACGGACCATTGCAGCATCCTCATTGGTCACGTGATTTATTATTCGGATGTTTGACAACTGACCATATTTGGAAGGTGCAGTCTGTCTTACGGGGTCATCTGTGATCAACCGTTCTCACTTAGCAAAAGAGATTTTTGTGCAATCCTCCTTGATGAGCAAAGTCAACGGGCTGAAGCCAGATTCAGCTTTAATGACTGGGTTACTAATATAATGACTGCCAGAGTTGCATTCAGTTTTCAATTGAGATTATTGCAAGAAAGGTCATAAAATGGGGGCAAGAATTCACTTAAAAAATTTCTCACTTAGCAAAAAGATTTTTGGGTTCACGTGTCGTTCATAAGGTCCGAGGAAATATAGATATTCGTCGATATATATATATAAATATATATATATTATATATATATATAATTATAAATATATATATATATATATATATAAAATATTATATATATATAAATATTATATATATATAAAATAAAAATAAAAAACATATATATATATATTATATATTATATATATATTATATATATATATATATGTTTTTAAGTTTATCGCGGGGGGTACTTAATTGTGTGCTGTCAAGCTTCCTTCGGGTATTATCCCACCGTCATTGTAGTGCCTTTTTAAAGTGCTTTTTTTCTACAATTGACGTGTTGGATTAATACCCGAAGGAAGCTGAACAAACAAAGTATTATAGCTATTATTTATGTGTAGTGTCGTGTGATTGGTGTCCATGCTTTTCCATACAAAAGCTACTTCCCCATGTGAAAAAAATTAGCAGATAAAATTACATAGGCTTAGCAGGAAAGGGTACTTTTTAACAGATATTTCCAATAAGGCAATGTGTTGGGGGGGGTCGATTTTTTCAGCCCCTCAGGGAACAGGTGGCCAACTGTAATTGTTTCCTATAGATCTTTCCGAACTACTATCTCATTTGGCTGCATGGGGGAAGTATAAGAGGCCAGAAATTGAGCTTCTGGGGCCAGACGAATACCTCCTTCTCTAATAGCTTTTGATATTCTGCCATGCCTTTAAATTACAGGCCTGTCCATGTCTACCCAAGTTCTCTGTGACATGCCAGTTAGTAGCGCCAATCTCTGAATCCTGTTGGGGCAGTTATAGCATTCAATGCATATTAAAAGCCAGTTTGGGGCTGTGGCCAGTATGTGGGATATGGATGCGAGAAGCCCAAAACTAAGTCCTAGAATATTCTACCTCACAATTTAGATGAGGGACTCATCAAATTTACAGACAAGCTGGCAGGAATAACCATCATTCCAGAAGACCAGCTCAGGATTCCAATGGATCTCAGACTCTGGGCTCTATCCAACAAAATGAAATTCAGTGTTGAGAAAAGAAAGATTTTGCACCAAATGTACAAGTACAGATTAGTGAAACTTGGCTCAGCAGAGAGACACATTGGAGTCCCATTGGACAATCACTTATGTATGAGCCTGCAGTGTGCAGCCACTACCAAAGAAGCCAATGCAATCCTAGGCTGCCTTAACAGAAGGATATTCTCCACTCCTCTACTCGTAGCAGAATACCTTATGGCACCAGACTTGAAATTTTAGATCTAGACAACCTAGAACTACACCCACCGCCTTCAGTCTGATCTAAGTATATACATAAAATTATCTACTGCAATGTCCTACCTGTCAATGAATACTTCAGCTTCAACCACAACAATACAAGAAGACACTATAGATACAAACTCAAGGTTAATCGCACCAAACTTGATTGCAGGAAATACGACTTCAGCCACAGAGTGGTCAGTGCCTGGAATCCTCTACCTTACTCTGTGGTTTCTTCCTCAAACCCCAAAAACTTTAACCTTAGACTGTCTACGATTGACCTCACCCCTTTTCTAAGAGGGCTGTAAGGGGTGTGCATAAGCACACCAACGTGCCTACTGTCCCTGTCCTGTTGTTTCTTTTTTAATCCGTATCCATTTCATGTATTCATAACCATGTTTATACTTATACCTGTTATCTAATACTTGCTTGACAAATAAATAAATAAAATAAATAAAGAAGAAAGAATCAAAATCACATGAAATCTTAGTACCACTTTATAAGGCCTTGGTAAGACCACACCTAGAATACTGCATCCAGTTTTGGTCACCACAATATAAAAAAGATGCTAAGACTCTGGAAAAAGTGCAGGGAACAGCAATGAAGATAATTAAGGGGCTGGAGACAAAAACATATTAAGAATGGTTATAGGAAATGGGTATGTTTAAGTGTGGTAAAAAAAAAGGACTAGGGGTGACATAATAGCAGTGTTCCATTATTTGAGGGGCTGCCACAAAGAAGAGGGTATCAGCCTATTATCCAAAGCATCAGAAGGTAAGATAAGAAATAATGGATGAAAACTAATCAAGGAGAGAAGCAACCTAGAACTAAGGAGAAATACCCTGACAGTGAAAACAATAAATGAGTGGAAGAATTTGTCTTGAGAAGTTGTGGGTATTCCATCACTGGAAGCTTTTTAAAAGAGACTGGACAGTTTGTCTGGAATGGTATCGGGTCTCCTGCTTGAGCAGGGGGCTGGACTAGAAGATCTCTAAGGTCCCTTCCTTCCAACAATAGAAGGATTATTCTGTTACCAGAAGAAACACCAACAGCAGCAGCATTTACTAAGGTATTTGAACTTCTTGGAGGAATAAAAGAGCACGTTGAACAGGACTCCATATAAAACACCTCCTTAAGGCCAGGCCATCCCATTTTCATTAAAGCACCAACTCAGTTTAAAGAATCTTTGTCTACATGTAACTGTGCCAACCTTAGAATAGTCAAAGGGTACTCATCTACAACTCATCTGGTCAACTAGGCGAGCCAAAGAATCAAACACGATTTAGTTAAAGATAAAGGTTCCCCTCGCACCTACGTGCTAGTCGTTCCCGACTCTAGGGGGCGGTGCTCATCTCCGTCACAAAGCTGAAGAGCCAGCGCTGTCCGAAGACGTCTCCGTGGTCATGTGGCCGGCAGGACTAAACACTGAAGGTGCATGGAGGAACGCTGTTCCCAAGGGTGGTTTCCCCAGGGATAAAAAGATGAACGTAAAAATGTACGAAAGCTTGACGAGCCAACCCAGAAGCTGGGATAAATAACGGGAACTCACTCCGTTACGTGGCGCTGGGGATTCAAACTGCCAAACTGCTCGACAAGCTCAGCGTCTTAGTCACTGAGCATCCCCTTTAGTTTTTAGTTTATTTAGTTTCAGGATTTACTTTGGACCATTAAAGTGCTCGGCATCTCAGCATCAGTAGCTTCTTGCACTAAATAGTTCTACAGACTTCCTAATTTCTCCTGACTTAACTTCTGCTACTTGGTGTTTCTGGCTTCTGCCTCTTGCTTGCTTATTTTTAATAGCTAATCTCTATTCCTTCCTAACACCATACAGTAATACAGTATTTCATGCCTGATCTATACCTAATCTTCAGCCTGTCGATGCCCAAATTTCTTCTGAAGCTGCTTTTGCTGTAACACACCTGAAATCCAGTTCAAAATCTATAGCTCCCATTCATGCATGGGGAAACTGGCTTCAGATAGAAATGATTAAGGACCGTCTGCTTTCATGCCAGGATAAGTTTCCTCAGTCGTGAGCTTTGAGGTTTAATGCTTGGAAGTCCCGGCTTTTTTGCCCCACTATTTGGATAATTATCAGAGTACTTTCTTTCTAGCAGTGACCTTATCTACTGAACTTGTAGCTGTCTAAAGAATGGTATGCATTTCTTCTCCATCTTTTACAAATTATTTATTCGCTTGATTCATTTAATCTTGCATACAATGCCACTTTAATCAGTTTGGGTTTGATCCTCAATGCCAATCACTCTTCCCTAACAACCATCTATTCATGTGGTCACTAAAAGTGGAGACCAAACTTGATGGCACATAATCATCCCCTCAGCCGGGTTAATTTGCCAAGCCGATGAAAAAAACCCTGTGGCCACTTAAAAGCTAACATATCTGTTATGGCATCAGCTTTTGTGGACTTTCATTCACTTCATCAGATGTATGAGGTGTTATTGCAAACTGCAAACATATGCACACATCCATCCATTCCTTGCCACACCACTACCATATAATAGTTGAGTCTGTTTTGAGTCAAGCTTCCCATTTGGCTTCAATCTATCCATTTCCTGCTACCGTCTCTAGGATAAAGAGAGACCAATGCTGAGGCTTTCTCCAGTTATAAGAGTCTAATTGTTGCTTTGTTGTCTATTGGTGGGAAGAAAGAAGAATTGAAAGTAGAGGACTAGGAAGTTTTTTCTATGGTCAGTTTTTTTCTTCCTTAATTATTGTGTCCTGTATGTGTCCCTGTAAGAGGGCATGTTACACTTTTTAAATTCCTGAGCTTCAAAGAACCAAGCACATATTTTTTCTCTCCCACCAATCAATAGCTCTTCCAGCCTTCTAACTGAATTCTTCCTTGACTAAAGCAGCTTTATTTCATGAGGGAAAAGCTGGTGCATGGATCCAATCTCGCTTTGTAGGGAGACCTATGGAGGTTTCTGCAGATAGCTGACCTTGCTGGGGGAAAGTATTGTTAATACCAGAGGTTCTGCAGAACCAGTTGTGGAAATTTTGAGTAGTTTGGAGAACCGGCCAATCCCACCTCTGACTGGCCACGCCAACCCCATCTCTTCTCTGCCTTTCATCGAATCCCAGCTGATCAGCTGGGCCTCCTTTGGTTGCCCTGCCCAGGAGAACGGAGTTGGAAAACAGGTTAGTGGGGTGGGGAGGGAATGGGAGTTTACAGTAATCTTCCCCCTGGAGTGTGGAGGGAATGGAGATTTTACACTATCCTTTTCCTACCATGCCCAACAAAACCAGGAGTAAAAATGTTTGAATCCTACCACTGGTTAATACTGGCAATGAAATTAGGGAACAGAATGAGGAGGAGAACTGTGTAACTGTGTAAGGAGGAGAACTGCCTCAGCACTGCAATGAGGCAACCAAAACTGAAATCCACATCTCATAAATTTTAATAGAGTCATTTAACTGAAATAGAGCTCAAATATAACTGCTAATAAATTTGGTTGTCATCCACCTTTACTATCGGTGATCCTCTTGTTCCTTTTTTCACCTCCCTTCAATTTTCCACCTTCAGTTGTCCATCTTGGACACCAAAAAAAAATGGCCAATCTCTTGAAGTGATATGCCTTTTTTCATGGAGGTTACTCTTGGAAATGTATAAAAGAACAAAAACAACAACAACCATATTTTCTGGTTTGGTTGTACAACCCAATAGGACAGACACAGACTTCAGAGGATAACTAGGACTACAGAAAAAAAACAATTACTACCAACCTGCCTTCTGTCGAGGACCTGTGTCCTGCACGAGTCAAAAAGAGGGCTGTGAAAATATTTACAGACCTCTCATAACCTGGACATAAACTATTTCAACTCCTTCCCTTAAAACGACACTATAGAGCCCTGCACACCAGAACAACTAGACACAAGGACAGATTTTCCCCAAATGCCATCACTCTGCTAAACAAATAATTCCCTCAACACTTTCCAACTATTTACAAAATCTGCACTACTATTACTGTTAATCTTCACATCACTCCTTATCACCCATCTCCTCCCGCTTGTGACTGTGTGACTGTAACTTTGTCGCCTGTACCCTAACGATTTATACTGACTGTTTCCTAGTGTGGTTTGATTGCTTATTGTACCCTATGACTATTATTAAGTGTTGTATCTTATGATTCTTGACTCTTGATGAATGTATATTTTCCTTATGTACACCGAAAGCATTTGCACCAAGACAAAGTGTGTCCAATCACACTTGGCCAATAATCTTAAGACAGACAGACAGACAGACAGACAGACAGACAGACAGACAGACACTGTCTGTCTGTCTGTCTGTCTGTCTTTCTTAACTATGTGAATTTTGGTGGGGATGGGAGTTGCCATCCTGCTGTATGGTACAAAACCAATATTTGTTTGTGTCTTTGAAGATTAAATATTAAAGACATGCCCCGCTTGGGCTTTCTTTGATTAGCTTTTCATCTGAAACTTTGCAGCTGCAATTCTCTTTTGCTTCCCTCCCCCAAACATCATTTCTTTCTCATCCCCAAAAGTGACACAAAATTCTACAATTGTTCCTGCTTCTCTGGGGAGATTCAACTTCAATGAAATCTTACAAAAAGGAAGGGTGGGATTAAAAAAAAAAGCTGGACATGATAAGACAGACCCCCAAGAGAAATGTTTTGTCACTTTTGTTTTCAATTCTCTCCCAATCCTCAAACCACAACAGGTACCAGGAAGGAGAGAGAAATCATTTGTTTTTGTTTTTTCCCCCTGCTTTTCTACTGCAGAGAAAAAAGAGTCCCAAGATTTTTATAGAGCTGTCATGCAGAGAAACATTGCACATGAAAGCAAATAAAATATGATCCATTGAGTGCACAAGTCTCACCAAATTTTCCTAATTCCCTGGCAAAAGATCATTTTTATGGAAGGTGAGAAAGCTTTTTTAAAACTAGATTTTAAGTAAAGTATACAAACAAAGACAAATAGAAAAGAAGGAAAATGCAACAAAGCAAAAACAAAGGATCTTAAAAAAATAATAACAAGGGAGTTATAGTGTCAGTGTATCATTAATTATGAATGATCAAAGTAAATGCTTTGGTGTAGATAACAAAAGATTGTTATTAAGTTTTAAGCTAGGATAAAGAATCAGATACCAATAATAGTATATATCATTGCATGAAATTATAAGTTACAATAGATAAAGTCAAAACCAAGAATTTTGCTTCAAACATCCCATGGAATTGAAATCTCCACATAAAATGAAATGTATATCATCCTATTATGATGATGATGTTACCTAGTTGGGTAATGAAATGTCTGCCAGAAACCCACCAAGCTCAGAGAGCACCAAGGAACCCCACAGTTTATCCCTGAGTGATAAATATTCTCATTTATCTGTGTACATAATTTCGGATGGAATATAAATCCATATATTGTTATAAATCCAAGAACTGTGCTTTGAATTATATGCCAGGTTTACTTTTAAAGCACAAAAATGAGAAATAAGACTTTAAATATTTAATATTATACTCTAATATTAAGACTTTAAATATTTAATATTTCAATTTCTAATCATTTTTGAAACCCGTGGATGTACTGGGGCACTTCACCATGGTGTTGGGGAAGTTGCATGACAAGCTAGAAACCACAACTACGGTGGCCTGGGGTGTTATTAAATGGTTCAATACTGGAAAAAGAGTTTAGAGTTTCTCCTTATATAAGTTTCCTACCATATGTATCACATGCTGTGCTCGACCATAGGGTAATATAGTAAAAGTCATGGCTTTCCCAGTTGTAATGCATGTGACATGCCTCAGCATATAACTTTTATGTACTGTTTTTGCTCCCTGGCCCCATCTTGTGGCCAGAGGGACATTTACTTATTATATTGTGTGACGCTGATCCAACCTCCTCACCCATCAGCCTGCACTCTCAAAACAATGCACACTGGGAAGCCAGACTCCATTTCCTTTAGCATTTGGAGCAGGCAGAAGCACAAAAAAGAATCCACCTTAATCAGTGCCACATGGTCATCCAAGGACAAACCCACACCCCACACACAGAGCATCACTGGTGAGATTTAAATTACTTGTATTTATCAATTGTTATGTTCAGCAATAAATACTGTCTATCTTGTATTTGGTTCTTATTGTATGTATTCCTATTTTCCCCAGTTTTGCTGTATCCTGTTCTTTCAATAAAGCATTCAGATATACATACACGGTCTGTTTTATTGAAGGATAGGTGGGTTTAGCTTCATGTTGATCTGCACATGGAGTAACGTGTAGTGAAGACATAACAATATGACTAGGAAAACTCCACCATCAGAAAGGTGAAAAGAGAAGAAAAATTGCTGGTCTGGAGGAAATAGCTGAGAATACCTTGGACTGCGAGAAGAGAATCATTCACTGTTAGATGAAGTAATGCCAGAATTTTCACAAGAAGCACTGACAATAAAACTAAGGTTTATTTGGATGTCCAACATGAAATCATAACACTGTCCCAATACAGGAGAATATTTGTAGCTCAGGGTTGACATGAAGGGGTCCTTGGTGCTCTCTGAGCTTGCTTGTTTTCTTGCAGATGTTTCATGACCCTAACAAGGTTAACATCATCAATGCTAGTGCTAACATCATCTCTAGCACTGATGATGTTACCTAGTTGGGTAATGAAATGTCTTCAAGACAGCAAAGCACCAAGGTCCCTTCATCAAAATACTGTGCTTGGAGGAGGCCTTAATGTTTAAAAAATCCTACAGCAATTAAAAAGAAGCAGAAAACAAAATAATATTCTCACACACGCATTCACAGCATACTGTCCCAAGAACAAATAAGTCTTTACTGTAGGGAGATGAAGGAATTTCAAAATGGTGCCCTTCTAGGATTTAAAATTTATATCCAGCAATGCAGCTGTAGAATTTCATACTAATGTTAAGTCATTGCCAGCTCTCCTTATGAAGAGGGACTCTACCTTAAATACAGCCAAATCTACAGGAGCGTTTTGGCTGTGTCACTGTGGCAGGAAGACCTGAGCAGCACATTTCAGCTTGTTCTTCTCCACATGTTACATCTGGCTAATATAGAAGGAAGAAGGAAGAAAGAAAAAAAAACCTAGCCACACATGTTTTGATTGAAGCCTTTTTTCTTCAAAAATGCCAACATTAAAGGAAGATTTTTTTGCTTTGTAAAACTGAAACTATAAAATAGTTCCGAAATTGAATCTGGGGGATTAAAGAAACCACATGAAAAGAGGAATGAATAGCTGGACATTTACTTCCTACACAGAACTTGGACGCAAACATGTGCCTCCCAGCTTGCTTGAATAAGTGGAATCTTCCACAAACAATTCCATTTTTATGTTTATTTCATGTGGGACTAAGAAAAGATATTTGGGATTTGTTATGGATATCTGCACAAAGACTATTAATTTTTTTAATTTATAAAAAAAATCCCCCAAATGCTTTCAAATTAAATTGGGAAAATGAGATGAAAACACTGAATTATTCCTAACTTCCTTGGGCTATGTGCTTGATTTTACCTATAGCAGGAGAGCCTTTTTAGTGGGATAATGTGCATGTCTACAAACAGTAGACTATTATCTCTCTGCTTTCAATACAAATCCACCCACCTGACTCCACAACTCACAGAAATCTATAAGTTTCTTGCTCCCTAAAATTATTCTGTTTGTCTGTCTATCAGATCCCTTCTGATCTGATGTGGAACTGAAAACACTAGCATGGATACCTCAATTTGCTTAAAACCTACATTTGTACGAAGACTGATCGCAATCTCTTTTCCCAAGACTTATGGCATCCATTTATTTAAAATATTTACAGCAAACCCCACATTCAAAGAATCTCCATGGTAGATTATGATTCATACACTAAACAAGACAAAACAGCAAAGCTAAATAAAACCATTTACTTTCAAACACTCAGAAATAAACTTAACAAAGCTTAAGAACAAAGTCATTGTCAGATTGTGGATGTTATCGTAAACGTGAAGATAAAAAGCCAAGTCTTTACCTAATGCAAATAGATAATGTTGACAGGGGCTCAGCTTCATAGGGAAGTGTAATCAGTACCAGGGATAAAGGACAGTACAAAAACTAACTGGTTATTATAGGTCTATCTATGAGTGGTGCGGTGGCCTAGAGGTGGCGCTCTCATCTCACAATCAGGAGGCTGTGAGTTCGATCCTAGGTAGAGGAAGATATTTCCCTCTCTGGGCACAATGAGAATATATCTGCTGGTTAAACTCCGCACTGGCGACAATAAGGGCATCCGGCCAGTAAACACTCATCTCCATTCAGTTGCCCAGATTCCACCCCATGAGGAATTATGGGGTCATTAAAAGAATAAGATGATTATAGGTTTATCCATGTGGTTGCTCAGAATTGACAACAATTAAATGGATCATAGTCAGCCTGTCAGTCAATCAGCTGGGAACTGCAGGAAAAGGCAAAATATTCCCTAGCTCAGTTAAGCAATTCACAGACACTTATTGGCTAAATAGTATTTCCAAATACAGGCTGAAATGATACTTACTTATTTTGTATTGTTTTGCTCTGGGACATGGTAAAGGAGATAGGCAAAAAAGAAAAACAGTCCAGTTTTGTCCAATTTTTTCCCCAGGGACTATTAGATGCAGTCTAACAAACTGGTCTATGTTTTTATCAGGCTGCCCACAGATATATATTTATGCTGGTTCTTTAAGATTGGTGAATATATTTTGTTATTTCAGGGTTCCAGAATTGCTGGCATATTGCTCATTTGTGCCTGGAAATTAAGCATTCAGCTACTTATAAATCTGCAAGATATTTCCAAAGCAGAAAATCAACAAAAATTTTGCTGGTCCATGTGTCCCGCTGATTGAGCCAGAAAGGTATGTCAGCTCTGGAAGGAATATTTGGATTGTAAGCCAAGCCACAGACTATTACGACTGCATGATAACCTCACAATGTTTGGCCGCCGAAGCCTCATTACACCAAAGCCTCTTTCATAAATCCATCTGTCCTCAAGTGCCCCCCGGTTATCATTTGGTTTAATATTGGGATATTAAAGGAATATGGAAAGATTTTAAAAATAATTATTAAAACACAATTAGCTATGTGTTTGACTTAAGAAGCAATATCATTTTCTCTATTAAAAAAATAATAGGAAAAACCCTTAAGTTGATTGTGTTGAAGGCCTTGCACCTTTCAGAGATAATAAAACTGCCAATCAAAGGGATTTTCAAATATGGAAAGGCTCATCCTTTATGTTTTATAGCCCCCTCAGTGAACATTAAAAACGTATTATGAAGCTCTCACTGCAATAGCAACTACCCCCCTAAATCTGCATTCATGAACTACTGAAATCACATTCCCTTCCTTCAGAGCCAGCGAAGTCCCAGTTGTGCCTTATCCCCACCCATCCTTTCCACCGCCAAAGAGTTCCAGTTTAGTCCTGGATGACTTGCCATTTTGAAAAATAGAACAGAATTCTCTATTTCCCCATAGAGACCGCTTGGGTCAGTAAAAGAGAACAGATTATGCTTCCTGCCACACCAAATTCAGGCAAAAGACATTTATTTCATCAACTGGTAAGAGTTGTTCAACAGAAAATGTTGCCCCCTTATGTCCAAAGTGGGAATTCCACACTTTTGTTTTTTGATGAAAATATAGGGGATTTAAGAATTTAAGCTTAACTGGGGTCTGCTCATAAGAATGACCCAGGTTTCTCTCATTTATGCTATAAATAGTTTGGCAGCAAGCCCTATTGAATATTGTGAGCTCCAGAATAATGATCCACATGTACTTTTTCCTTATTTATTCTCTGAAAGACTATCAAAATTAGGGTCATGTTGTGAAAAAAAGCGGAAGGAAGCTGTAGTATAACAACAGAAATCAGAATTGGAAAAGAACTGGAAGGGATACCTTGGAGGTCTTCTAAATCAAGGGTCTCCAACCTTGGCAACTTTAAGCTTTGCGGACTTCAACTCCCAGAATTCCTCGGCCAGGTTGCTTTTAAGATGGTTGAAAGCTAGCTGAGGAATTCTGGGAGTTGAAGTCCGCTAGGCTTAAAGTTGCCAAGGTTGGAGACCCTTGTTCTAAATCCAACCCTCTGCTCAAGCAGTAGACCATCCAGTCTTTTTCTAAAAACCTCCAGCGATGAAACACCTACAACTTCTGGAGGCAACTTGTGTTCCACCGATTAACTGTCCTCACTGTCAGGTAGTTTCTCCTTAATTCCAAGTTGCTTCTCTCCTGGATTAGTTTCCATCCATCCTTTCTTGTCTTGCATTCTGGTACTTTGGAAAATAAGATGACCCCCTCTTCTTTGTGGCGGCTCTTCAAATGCTAAAATACTGCTATCATGTCACCCCTGTCAAGTTCTTTTCTCTAGACTCACCATACCCAACTCTTGCAACTGTTCTTCATATGTTTTTGTCTTCAGGCCTTTTATCATCTTAATTGTTGATAATCTCTCTCTCTGTGTGTAATTCTGCATGTAATGCAACAGTATATTGACTAGATTCAGAACCTATGATCTGTTTGATTTATTTAGAAAATCCCAGGATCAAATTTTTGGTATTTGGAGGTAAAACTCAATGATCTTCTGTCTGCCATCCAAAGATTTACTGTCTGTCAGCTAAATGCATGGCAATCTCCTATGCTGCTCTTAGCTATCTCTTGACAGGTGAGTGTACATCTAGAGGAAGGACTATAATAAAATGTAGGACACATTTAAGCAATTTATCAGTGCTTCACCAATAATTTTCAAAAAAGTCCTAGGTACCCTTTCATCATATGGACCAATTGGCAGTGATTGCCTGAATTGTTCCTCCCATTTTCTCCTTTATAGAGAAAAGCAAGAGATACTTAAATTCCTGGCATCGTGGTTGATGTTACTTCAAGTCCCAGAGTGCAAATGACTTTCTGGTTCTAATGAGAAAACAGCTGTGCTGGAGCAGTTCTGCTGCTGAATCCTGCTGTGGTAATTGCCAGCCCTCCGCATTATTTAGACTAGGAACTTTAAGCTGCTTGCATCTTGCTGTGTCAATGGAGCTAATGGTTGAAAAAGAGCCATGTTTCCAGTAGTCTCAGCAAGGGCCATTTTCTGCCCCCTTGCTCACAAGACATCTGCTGATATCGTGCCCTGCTCCAGTCCAACTTGGCCATTTTGAATTGAAATGTCCTCAAATCTATTTGAGATAGATTTGAAACCAGAAATATTTTTGTTAGTTATAATACCAGAAAGTTATGATAAAAGGACTGTGTACTTAATTTTACATGTATTGACAGCAGCGAGAATTGCACAATATTGGAAAAATGAGAACACTCCATCAGATGAAGATATAATTTGGAAAATATTGGACTGTGCAGAGATGGATAGATTGACATTGACAATAAAAGATAAAGGACATACAGAATATTACTTAACATGGAATAGATTTTATGAGTGTTTAGAGATAAAAGGTAGAAATTAGACGAAGAAAGATTATTGGTATGTATAAATTAAATATAAACATGGTTTATATCTATAAGTATGCTAATATAATCAATAGGATTATAAATACACTAACACAAGTTTGGGCAAAATCATTCTGTTGTACCACTACTATTGTTATTAGCATATATGTTACTATCTGTCAGCTGGTGCTCCATTCAAAATCCAAGAAAGAAATACTTTCTGAGAAAATTAGTCTCTTTTCTATATAAAATGTGGAAATCAAGTGGTAGCAACAAAAGAATTCTGAATCTGAGAACCTCCTCCTCCCGTTACTTATGACAGCCGAAAGATGCAAAGCAAAGGGAGAAAATCTTGAAGGCTGACACTATCTCTTTTTAAAAATTATCTTTTCTTTGGTAAAATGATATGCCCAGACAATACATTGTATTCAAAATGTTTATATATAAATAAAAACTTGGACGGACACACAAAAAATGAATTGAAATGACCAAAGGCCATAGCTTCTATAGAACTATGGAATTCTAGACAGAAGCAAGCCATCTTTTAAAAGTATTTTCAGAAAATTATGGAACACCGATTTAGTGATATACATGCAATAAACTTGATTTAATGATATACATAATTTGATTTAGTGATATGCACTAAATGCAGGTATGTTAAGTTGCTTTTGGAGCCAGAGGCATAAGGAATCCAGATGGCCCCTTCCATTTTTGAAAGAACTAGGTTGGTACAGTATGATGCAGGGCCAGCAAATATACACAGAGGAACTTAAGCATTTTCATTAAGCATAACAAAGCAGCAGGTGGAAGTAGGCTGAGGCTAATTGATGACAGCAGCCACTAAGTGGCAGTAAGAAAACACATAGCGCAGAAGATTTTCTCCTGCACTATTTAGCACAGTTTTTCTCAGCCTAGACAACTTTAACATGTGTAGACTTCAACTCCTGGGGTTCCCCAGCCATTAGGGGATTCTGGGAGTTGAAGTCCACACATCTTAAAATCGTCACTGTTGAAAAACACTGACCTAGCAGTTGTCCAGATTTTTGTTACTTAAGTACAGGGGTGGGCTTCAAAAAATTTTTCGCAACAGTTCTCTACCCGGTTGCTAGATGGACCTGGCTATGGTGGGTGTGGCCTACTTGGCCTCCGGTACCACGGCGGCGGGGGTGGGTGGGTGTTTTTGCCCTCCTCTGAGAGGGCAAAAACTGCCTCCCTGGGCTCCAGAGACTCTCTGGAAGCCAGAAACGGGCCCATTTCTGGCCTTCCTGAACTTCCGGGAGGCCTGTTTTTCACCGTTTCCAAGCCTCCATGCACAACCTGCACTTACCTGCTTCCAAAACGGGCCATGTGGGGACTCTTGGGAGGGGCGGGGAGGGGTGGACAGGGCCAGCCAGGAGTGGGATTTGGCGGTTCTCTGAACTTTTAGCTCCTGAACCCCTGCAAACCCCCAGCAGCCCACTCTGATGCAACCTGCCACACTGTTTTAAGCAAGAAAGCTCTCCAGGAAACCTATGATGTTATTTTGCTTCTATGGGGAAGTCCCAAGCACCAACATCTGATTGTGCTCTTAATGTGGACAAGGGCTGCTCATCTGAGATGCTTGCCTTGAGGGCCCAGGGAACACTAATGATTTTGTTTGATTTGTTAGCTTTCATGATACTGCCATTGTAAAAATAATTAAAGCAAGTTCACAGATAAAAGGGTTGGAAGGGGCCACAGTCTTTCAGAAGCTTAGGTTTGAGCAAGAGAGTAACATAGGAGGAATGTGAGTGAAAAATGGACAGTTCTTCAGAGGGTCAAGCTATTGCATCAATTAATCCACAGTAAAACAGGTTATCTCTGATTCAGACAAAGAAGAAAAACCAACATTGGTTTGAAAGTCAAAGATCTCACAAACAGATAGCTTTTTTGAAGCTAAATTATTTCACAAATACCTATATTTCAATACCCATTTCTGTTTCTTTGTTGCTCCATTGTAACTGTTAGGATTAACAGCTAATCTGTACATCATGTGCACATTTACCTGGATAACAAGTCATTTACTTTACCATGTTACATATTACCATTGTGGGTACACTTAACATGTTTAGTAGCTGCAGATTTATATTCCAGAGGGCATTTGCTAAACTGTCGTGGCATGGGAATACTTAAAGATCAGTGTGTCCAACTGAGCTGTTATGCCAAAATAAATATTTTTTTTATTATTGTGTGGCTTAAAACTGCATTTGGTGAAGAAACAAGGGAAGAAAGTAGGATTATTGTACCAGAATTTCAAATGATTAAAACAATTATTTTTCTGCAGTGTGTGCAAGTCAGAAGCCCAGAAAACTTATGTGGCTAATAACAATATTTCATTTATTTTTTTTTTAGCTGGAACAAAATGAGGTGTAAATATTCATAGTATTCAAGTACTTACCTGTGTGGAGCCTCCTTTCTTTGTCTTCAGACCACTTGTGTTTGTACCAGAATTGTTTCTGCAACCTGTTAACTAAGGAGAAAAATAATTAAAATAAATTGGAAGTCAAATGTAATTCCAACCAATTAATGACATTTTACAACTTCAGAAACAGAACAAATAATCCACATATCTTTTCAGAGACAAGGTGTAGAACTATGTTCTCACCTATACTTGGTTCATTCATCTCCAGGTAGGATTGCATGTTGCCAACATACTTTTTTTTTTTTTTTNAGGATTGCATGTTGCCAACATACTTTTTTTTTTTTTTGCAGAAGAGCCCTGAAATTTCTCTTTATCAGATACATGATAAGGAAGACTCCCAGTTTTACTAGCCCTAAATGGGGGAATCAAATGACAGTTAGAAGAAATATAGAAATATAGAAATATAGAAATTTCTAACAACTAAAAGGAAAGGAGATTTAATAGGAAGAATATTAAAACTGTACCTCTACCTTCTAACTATAAATGTCAATTTCAAAAGAATGGTTGGCATGTACAAAGAATAATATTTCAAGTTATGCCAATCAAATGTTTGATAGACATTTCAAGAGCTCAAGTTGCTCTTCCTGTTTAACTATATTAACTTTAACTTGGATGAACTTACTTTCAAACAGAGAATAACTTCAGTAAGATAGTCTTGTGTAGTTATAAGGCACAACTATGCTGTCCAAAACAGGTGAAATGGTTTAGAAATAACAAATAGGAGAAAAAGAATAAATAAAACCAAATTTTAGGCCTGCTCTTGAATATTTCTAAGACATTTGTAATATCTTAAATATATTTTCCTCTACCTGATCTTGGAGGTTTGTTTCACCTCCTAATTTGATTCATGTATATATATCAAACCATGGTTTGATTACCAGGCCCCATTTGCCTGTATTTTATACATCACTCCAACACTGTATTAACCCATCATGGGAAGTCGCAACGTGGCTGCTAGGTTGGTTTTGGCTTACTACATGTGAAACCAGCTATTACAGTTTGTGAACCACGGTTTATAGTTCAGTCATGTTAAAGTTTTGGGTTATTCAGCGCAGGCCACCAAAATATCTTGGCTTAGCCACAATGTAGCACATTTCTTGTTAGAAAAATGAATTAATTTTAGATCCTGGATGTGGCCATAGAGAGAGAGGTTAAACCAGACTGCAAGTTACATAGTATTTAACTTTTAAAAACTGCCACCTCAAGTGGTAAGAAAATAGCTATCCTTATAGTAAACTGTCCCACTTTTTTTTCTTTGCTACTTTCTCAGTCTGGGAAAATATTTGAAAATACAATACACAAAATGTATTTTAAAGAAATGAAAGAAAAAAAGGGTATTTTTATTTGTACACAACTTATTTTATGGGTTTCTTTCTGGCTTGCTCTTGTAACTCTTGGGCATATACAGTACATTTCCATCTACTATGTGGCTTTTTGTAAATAATTAGCTTTTTATGCATCAGGTGCAGTATTTTAAGTTAGAAATAAAGCTTCCACAATGGTCCCCTCCGATGCATTGGCTGTAGGAACGACCCAGAGCTAGTTTCAACCCCTCTAAAATGTTAAAATATTAAATGCAAAATTCTGCAATAATTATTGAGGAGAAAAGAGGAGTCTAGTTGCAAAACCTGCCTTTTATAGCTCAGAATTTCGTTGCAAAGTCAACCTCGGTAGTCTACACCGGCATTTCAGAAGGAACACTGGAATTAATAAGTTTTTTTGTGGGGGCAACTTTTGAAAAAACAGCAGCGCAAAAAACTAAAGATGGACACAAACGAAATTCAAAGTGTTCAGCACTTCTGGGAATGCGCATGCGCAACGCTAGCCACCGCCTGTGGCCTTTCCCGCCCTTTTCCCGCTCGTGGTCTCCAGGTCCCGCCTCTTCCACATGCGCAAAAGTAACAAATGCTATTGAAACGAGCTTCTGATACCTCTCCTCTGTAGCTTCACATAGTTCTTGTAACGCATGCGCATGACACGGCCGAGTGAGCCATACCACTTTTGGGTTTCTATAAGGGGGATGACTGTACCGTAGACTTCGAATTACCTCCTTTTGCGAGGAAAGAGAACATGAGAAACTTCGAAATGGAAATAATACTACAATAATTTTGAACTATGCGCCCTTCGGAGCATATTTTTTTCCTTAAAAGGTAGAAGCCTTTAGTGACAGGTTATGGCGTCCCCCCTCTAAGCGACTTGGCGTGGCTCGTTCTGGGACCGCGGCTTCGGTCCGCAGTTGCTGAGGGAAAAGAGGGCGCCGCCATTTTGTTGACAGCGAGGAGAGTGGAGGCCTCAGCCGGGAGCTTGCCCAAGGTCCTCTTGCGGCCTAGTCGCAACCGATTCTTTCCTGTCCTGCCTAGGCTTCGCGCCAACGGTGAGTCCGACGGTTGGAGGACGAGTGGGTGCCGGTGGGGGAAGGCCGGACCCTCACGCGGAGGCTGCGGTGACTCTGCCGAGTCTCGATTGCGCGTATGGGCCTTTCTTTCGCGCGCTCCCCGACCCCACGCAGGACGGAATAAGGCACCCTTCTCCAACTGTGAGGCTTCCATGTTTGAGGGACTGCGATTTCCACAGAGGCCTTCTTTTCGCAAAGGGGGCCTTCCAGTTCGAGCTGGCTCCCGTTGTGGCACACACCCCCCCCCGCTCTTTTCCCAGCCAATGCGTGTGGTGTTGGGTTGAGGCTGAGAAGAATGGAGGTTGCTGGGACTTGTGGTCTCAGAGGAAAAGGTCTTGGACCAAAACCAGGCTGCCTCAGTGCTGCGCCCCCTGCTCCTTAGTTCCAAGTACAGGAAGTCCTCGACTTACGACCACAACCGAGCCCAACGTTTCTGTGTTTCAAGTAAGACATTTGTTAAAGCGAGGTTTGCCCCCATTTTACGGTCTTCCTTGCCAAAGTTGTTAAGCAAATCACTGCAGTTGATATCCTAGTAACCCTGGTTGTTAAGTGAATCTGGCTTCCCTCTTGACTTTGCTTGTCAGAAGGTAGCAAAAGGGGGAATCACGTAACCCCCGAGGACCCAGCAATGGTCATCAAAATGAACCAGTTGCCAAGCATTTTAATTTTGGTCATATGGTTATTGGGGATAACTGCAACGGTCGTAACTATGAAAAACCGCCTTAAGTCACTTTTTTTCAGTGCCGTTGTAACTTTGAATGTCACTTCATGAACTGTTGTGCCATTGTAACTTTGAATGGTCACTACATGAACTGTTGTAAGTTGAGGACTACCTGTATTTTTCAACCTATGTCTTTTCCTCCTAACCTCTGATTTTGGAAACCTAAATAAAGGTCAGACGAAGAACTTGGAGGGGGGATCACTAGGAAGTCCTAGATCTGTCATTTCAGCTGAGAAGTAAAAAATTACAAAAACTATCTCTAAAGAAGGCAGTAATCAAATCACTTCAGTATTCCACAAAAATTTTGTAGATGTTACCATGGAGCCATGAGAAGTCAAGGAAACTATTTCTAAAAACTGGCAATGAGTTACCTCCTTTGATAGGCCAATTGAAAAAAAGAGGAATTTCGTGCGTAATTATTTCAAAAATGTTTAATTTGGTTTCCAAGGTAACTCTCCCAGGGTGGCTAAATTTGTACCTGCTTATGCCATCATAGTGTCTGTTTACAGTTGTAAACAAAACAAAAACACCACCTTGCAAGATAATCCATTTGCAACAGAAATTGATTGTAATTGAATTTCTGTTAGATCCAGCAATTTTTATCAGCAATTGTTCAAAAGTTGTGCACTTGCCATTCAATAAGAAGTTTGTAAATGGCCTATTATGGGCTACCAGCTGGAGGGGGAAATTAGCTCTGACATCCCAGAATGATTAGACGAGTCAATTCAAGAAAATACATACATTCTATAACAGAGGTTGTCCTGAACTTAGTACCACAATTGAGCCCAAATTTATGTTGCTAAGTGAGAAATTTGTTGAGTTTTGCTTTTTATAACTGTTCTTGCCACATTTGTTAAGTGAATCACTGCAGTTGTTAAATTGGTAAATTGGTTGTTAAGCGAATCTGGCTTCCCCATTGGCTTTGTTAGAAGTTCACAAAAGATGATCACATGACCATGGGACACTGCAATTGTCATAAATATGAGTCAGTCAAGCATCTTGAATATAAATCACATGACAATAGGGACGCTGCAAAGGTCCTAAGTGTAAACAATGGTCATCTCATTTTTTTCATTGCTGTTGTAACTTTGGTCACTAAATGAACTGTTGTAAGCCGAGGATTATCTGTATATCATCTTCATTCCATTGATACTGTTAGTGACATTTTTATTCTAAAGCAGTCTTTTGAACAAATGATTCATAAATCCCTTTTCTGGGTTCTTTGAATTATGGGACCAAAATAAACTACTCCATTTTCTATTTGTGATGCTAATGCTATGGGAAATAGGGTTTTAATGCCTAGCTCCAAAGACTGGATATGTGTCTTCATGTTTTAAAATATATTTTAGAGTCAGAAACAGTTTCAGTACAATACTGAATACTAGTCCTCGACTTACAACAGTTCATTTAGTGACTGTTCAAAGGTATAACAGCGCTGGGAAAAGTGAAGGTTTTATATTTAGTTTTCCTGCATAATTACTACTGCGGCAACTTATAGTTAAAAACAAGATGGGTGTTGTTTTAATTATACATTTATCCTTATCCATACACATATTGGGTTCTCTTTGGAGGTAAACAACATTATTAGCTTGCAATGTAAAAATACAAGATAAAGCGGAATAAACAAATCATAATAGTATGAATTTGTATTAGAGAAAGGGACCAATTTTGGTGTAGCAATGTAAACAGAAGTTGCTGTTTGTTTTTAACATGTTCAGTTGAACAGAAAAGCCATACCATAGTCAAAAATTGCTGGTGTCTTGCTGAGCTGGTAAAATGAATTTGCTGTTACCTTTTTAATAGTAAGCTGATGGTTTGGCAAGATGGCAGGGACGATAGCATTTAGACTTATGCACCACTTTATAGTGCTTTACAGCCCTCTCAAAGCAGTTTACAAAGTCAGCATATTGCTCACAACAATTTGGGTCCTCATTTTACCCACCTCAGAAGGATGGAAGGCTGAATCAACCATGACCCTGATGGGATTCGATCTGCCAAATTGCAGTAGGTATAGCTTGCAGTACTGCACTCTAACCACTGCGCCACCAAGGCTCATAGTAGCTACTATGATAGTAATTACATTAACTAAAATGTGGTATAGGCAGGCCTTAAAGGTAGCATGTAAGTGTAAACTATAAAATTTATGAGCATCTGAATGGCTACTCTTGGAATTAAAATGGTTGATACTATATCATTTAAATGGAATGTTTTTGTATGCCAAATGTATCTGAATGTTAAAAATAAGAGATTCAGTTTAATATTGTCCATTCTAAGTTCTTAAAAGTTTTTCAATCTCCTGCATTTCTTTCCAACTAGAGATACAAGGATTGATTTTATAGCATGCTCTTATCATTTTAGTTACAATCTATCCTTTTTCAGTTCAAGTTCTGTCAGATAAACAGTATTTACATTCTGTAATTAGCCAAAGCACTGATTATTTTTCTTATAAATTGCATGTTGCTTTTTTATGCATCTGTTTCTTTTCACCCTTCAGTAACATCACGGCGGAGATGTCGGAATACATCCGAGTTACGGAAGATGAGAATGAGGAACCCATTGAGATCCCTTCAGAGGATGATGGGACTGTGTTACTCTCCACAGTTACAGCTCAGTTCCCAGGAGCCTGTGGTCTGCGTTACAGAAACCCCGTGTCTCAGTGTATGAGAGGCGTCCGATTAGTGGAAGGAATTCTTCATGCACCAGATAATGGCTGGGGAAATTTGGTATATGTAGTTAATTATCCCAAAGGTGTGTGTTTAAAGTTATTCTTTTTCTTAAAAAAAGTTTATCAACTATAATAATATATACTGTAGTTGGAAATTACATAAATTCATAAAACATTTTGTTTCAGCCATGTGTGGAAACAACTGAATTATTTAATCGGTTATTTTTTTTAATAATTGGGAAGGGAACCACAAATGTGGTAGTATTCTCTCTAACAGCATAAGCATTCACACTATGAGGTTATATAAATACGGTTATTTAATAAGGCCCCACTTACTGACATATAACTAAATATCGTATTTTTCGCACTATTAAGATGCATCTAGGGTTAGAGGAGGAAAACAGGCAATGACAAAGACAGAACAGGCGGGTTTCAGCACTGTAAAAAGGGCCCTGCTGCTGCAGCCCGTATTTTTTGCTCCGTAAGATGCACTGGAGAAAAGTGTCTTACGGAGTGAAAAATATGTTAAAGATTGTGCATAAAAATTTATTTCCAAATTATTACACATATTGAACATTATGTTGAATGTATTAAGTTTCATATTGAGCACACCTTTGTGTGGAGTAACAGGATTGAGATGTGCACAGCTCTAAAATCAACTGCTTTTTAATAATATATAATAAATAACCTTGGGAAGGACTCAGTAGTCAAAAAATGCCAAATCCAGTCTAGCCTCTGACTGCACAAACAATCAGTTTGTTAAAGTAGGCTGCCCAGCTTCTAGCAACTTTGGGAGTCTTACGTTGCAATTAACATGGTCCATGTTTGTGTCCATTGCTGTTTCTTAGACAACAAGAGGAAAATGGATGAAACAGATGCTTCATCAGCCGTTAAAGTGAAACGTGCAGTGCAAAAAACCTCTGATCTGATAGTTTTGGGTCTTCCATGGAAAACAACAGAGCAAGATCTGAAAGAATATTTCAGCACGTTTGGAGAAGTTCTCATGGTGCAGGTATTTGGCACAAGTTCTTGAAGCCACATAGCGGTTCTTATGTTAGAATGAAAATTTAGTTTAGCTGCCACCTCTCAGCAGGGAAGACATGCCTTTCCTCCCTCTAGTCTAGGCCAAATGGAATGGACATTTGAGGGAAAGGGAGCTGATTGTTGCAGCTTTTCATTCAAGACCATAACTTCAGCTAAGAGACATATAATTTCCTTTTCTATACCTAGGTTAAGAAGGACATCAAAACTGGCCACTCAAAGGGGTTTGGTTTTGTAAGATTTACCGACTATGAAACCCAAGTGAAAGTCATGTCTCAGCGTCACATGATTGATGGAAGATGGTGCGACTGCAAGCTCCCTAATTCTAAGGTACATTATGACATTTGTGGGCTTTATGAATCACATTGGGTCCAGATATTTTCTTCTCTGAAACAAGTTTGCAGAAGACCAGAGTGGTCCATGTATTTATATGACTTGACAGGGTTTTGAAAGTGGAGCGAAGCACTTCTTAGTTTTCCAAATTCAAATTCCGTGTCCCATCACTTTAGAAGAGACAGTTTCAGAATTTGAAGTTTTTCATTGACAAATTGCTGTATTATTATGTGGGGGGAACCTTTATTGGTTACAGCCTCTGTAACTCTTTTATATTAATATAAATCTTCTGCATTGGTACCAGCAAAGTCCAGATGAACCTTTGCGTAGCAGGAAGGTGTTTGTTGGGCGTTGCACTGAAGACATGACTGCAGATGAGCTCCGTCAGTTTTTTTCACAATATGGAGAAGTCGTTGATGTCTTCATTCCCAAACCATTCAGAGCTTTTGCCTTTGTTACGTTTGCTGATGATCAGGTATTCACCCAGTGCCCTCTTTTCCCGAGGAGCATGCACTGTTTCCTTAAGCAGTTTTCATAACATTCCCATTTAATTTCATTGTGTGTTAAATGTAAATGCAGTTAGTTGTTGAATTATGAGACATATAAATTGCATATATCCTGTTAATACTTTATTCCTGTCAGCTACACAATCATTTTAGGGGAGGTTTTCATTCAGGAAAGCTTGATCTAAAGTATTTCAGTATTACTATGTAATTAGATGCTTCCATTTCATTGTCACTGTTTAAATAACAACAGGCACAAAGCAAACGTTGTAAATAAACTGGCTGTTAATCATTTTTGCCCTTGAGAATGAAGGAAAAACAACTCTTAACTCTTGTTTGTCTGGGAAGCTGATTAATCTTGCCACAGACTTCTGGTCCAGTGGTTACTTACAAATTTGTATGGAGCAGTATTCAATTTCAAAATCAGCTGCCTAAGAACTATAATTGGGGTAATTGTGTGGGATGGGCTTCCTTTTAGAAATGTCAGTGGAAGCTTTTATGAGGAAGTGAGTTTCTTGTTTCAGACTTGAGCAGAATGAATATGAAGTGCAATGCAAATTAAATTAGGTTTTTTTTTTTTAAAAAAGAGAATAGTTCTATGCTGTTGTGAGGGAATGCTAATAGTTGGCTAGGTAATGAATGCTTCAAACAAGCCTTGTGTATTCATTGCTGCTTTTATAGCCCTTTTTGTGCATTTGTTGTCTGTCTTCCTTTGCTCCTGGGATTACTCAGCCCTTGCTCCTTATTCTTTACAGGTTGCCCAGTCCCTTTGTGGTGAGGACTTGATCANCTTCCTTTGCTCCTGGGATTACTCAGCCCTTGCTCCTTATTCTTTACAGGTTGCCCAGTCCCTTTGTGGTGAGGACTTGATCATAAAAGGAATCAGCGTCCATATATCCAATGCTGAACCTAAGCATAATAGCAGTAGACAACTAGAAAGAGGTGGAAGATTTGGTGGTAATCCAGGAGGCTTTGGGAATCAGGGTGGATTTCCTAACCGCGGGGGAGGTGGGGGAGGTGGGGGACTGGGTAGCAACCAGGGCAGTAACATGGGAGGTGGGATGAACTTTGGGGCCTTCAGCATCAATCCCGCCATGATGGCGGCTGCTCAGGCCGCGCTGCAAAGCAGCTGGGGGATGATGGGCATGCTTGCTAGCCAGCAAAACCAGTCTGGGCCGTCAGGGAACAACCAGCCACAGGGCAACATGCAGAGGGAGCAGAGCCAAGGGTTTAGCTCCGGGAGCAATTCCTACGGAAGCTCGAACTCTGGCCCAGCGATAGGGTGGGGCTCCTCCAACACAGGTTCCAGCAGCGGGTTTAATGGGGGATTTGGTTCAAGCATGGATTCCAAATCATCGGGATGGGGGATGTAGGCAGGCTTATACTGACTGGTGGGAAATCAATTTTTTTTTCTAGAGCTCCTGGTAAGTATAATCTAAAATGCATATACTAAAAGGAAAAAAAAACCCAAATCAATTTGTTCAGTGTGTAGTATATTTCGATAGTATTTTTGACACTTTTTTTCTTTTGTAAGGGGGAAAAAAAGATTCAATGAAGTTTTATAGGTTTTGTTACCATGAGTTGGAATACATGAGTTGGGATTATTGAGTGGCTGAACGTGAACTGTTTCCCTGACTGGTAAACGGGTGTGCTGCAATTTAAATAGGAATTTGTAAAGATTTGATTCCTTGTTTCCTAGTCAGCTGAGATCTTTGCATGTTTCAAAAAAAATGGAAGCCATTTTTCAGAAACTGCATCCTATCCTTATTAATTTTTTTTAATTTAATTTGATCCCCCCCGCCATAAGAATTTTTCTCTCTTTCTCTCCTTCCCCCTCCCCCAAATGTCCTGTGTGGAGAATGCAATGTTGGTGTCGGCTTTTTTTCCTTTTAACACTGTCTCCCTTCTCATACTAAAGTACAGTATGGAGACCTCATTTAGTTCTTGCAGTTCATCTCATTTCAAATGTGTCTGGAAGAAGCACTTCATTGAAAACAGTGCAGTTTAAAAAAAAAACAAACACAAACACCTATATATAGATATATAAAAAAAAATATCTGCTTTAGGAATACTCCTGTCTCCATGCTTTCCTCATCCAAGACTCCTTCATCACACTGCACATGCTGCGTCTTAAGATGGTGGGTGTTCCATTTTATCCGCTCCTCTTTTTATTTCATGGAGTCGTACTCAACGCTGTGAACGCAAGGCTGTGAGATGGAAACCAGAAGGCTTGTTTGAACTTCTGAAAACCTTGTGTGGGATTGGATTTGTGGTGCCAAGGCATGTGAGGGCTTGGTATGTGCGAGAAAAAGAAGGAGGCGCATGCAGAGAGAGACTTGGTGATGCATTATGGGATTTTAAAAAAAAAACAATTTTTTTTCTTGACGCAATGTCCCTCGATCCTGTGGCTTTGGTGAGAGAGTGTGCGGAGAGCGATGGGAGCAGACGTACGAATGTTTTCTTTGCATTCAAACGGACATCTGATCTGGAAGAACTTAAGGGGGGGAGGGCTTTTTACTTAGTTAACCAAATTAGTTGGATGTGTTAAGTGAAATGAATATCTGTATATTTTTTTTCTCCTTTATGTCAACTCTGCTGTGAATGCTGTATGGTGTGTGTTATTTTGTTCAATGATCCTGTAAGTGTGGTAATGTGAACCGAAGGTGGGGATTTTTGATGGGAACATCCAGTTCATAGTGTGCTTTCTGTGTGTGTTTTTTTTTCCCCGGCAGAGCTCACTTGCAAGCTCAGGTGTTCCCTTGCGGGTGGAAGTTTTTCTGTTTGTAAGATACTCATATGAATGCTGTTTGCTGAAGTTCTGTGTTTGGATGCTTTTTTACAAGATTTGTCAATGTAGGAAATTCTTAAATAAAACTGATTTAAGTAATACGTGTGTGTGTTTGACAGCCCCCAAGAGCAAAAGAGCTCTTTTTAATTGGTTTAAAGTATCATATAGGATAAAAATTAAGTTTTTTTAAAATGTTTTTTTTAGGTTTGCCTGCTTCATGTAGCAGAAACTTCAAAACTAAGACCCGGCCTTATCTTCATAGCTTTTGCAATAAACATATCTGAAATGCAATTCTGTCATACGAAGTACGCCATCCCTGCTCAGCAGGCATCACTAATTTCCTGGGTCTAAGCAAAAATCCCAAATAACCCTTGAGTCTGTAGTATTGTGTTCTCAGAGCATTCCGCCTTGCTAGGAATAGGATGCTAAAAACCTCAGTTTCATTGTGACAATGTGGTTCGACAAAGTATTGGAAAACATTTGGCTCCACGTGAGTTATACAGTAACAGGCTTTTATACTGTTCCTTACTCGATACAAACCTACAACTTGCATTGGATAGGTAACGGGAGCCATCATTTTGGTCCCATTAAATTTATACACTTTTAAAATCCCCTTTAGATTTTCCCCTGATTTTCTTTGCATTTCAGCTAAAAATCCTATTTCCTTTTAAAGGACATGAGTGTAGTAGATGAACTCTGAAAACTATTTGCTGGGTGCTTATTGTGGTGTTGTTTTTTGATACTAAAACTGAAGATGGTTCTTGGTGTAAAACAGATCTGTGAATATTCCAGAAGACATATAGTCTTACATTGCATAATCTTTACTTCACCTAAATCCGATCCATTGCCAAAATCTACCATCTGAATTTTGCATTTTAGCACTTGCATTAACACCAGCTACTGCTGCTGAGTAACACTTAATATGGTTTTCTCGGACCTCCCAAGGCTAAACTGTGTCATCCCAGGAAGGATCATGAGGGTAAGTTTGATACCTCACTAGCATGGTTTCAGTAATTTATTTCAGCTTGTATTTATAAAACCCAAGGGCCACTTCTGAATAGAAAGGGGGACCCATGCTGTGATCATTTTAATGCTGCTTAAAGCACTAAGGGCTCTAACGTCCTTTCCCTCCAATCCCTAAGCATCTTAGAATTGTTTTCAAACATGATTCATATCATTATTTTTTTTCCGTTAGTGTTGAAAGTGAGTTAATAAACAGAATTCTCATAACTCGATCGTCTGGAGTCTTGTTTTTAACTTTCTGCAGCCCTTGTATGTATTCTGCTAAATGCAATTTAAAGAGGGAAATAAGCAACACAGTCGGTTTGCCACTGCTAGAAGGATTATCTTGCTAATGAGCTTCATTTAGTAAAAAGCAGTATTGTAATTTAACAGAGGCCCAATGTGAGCAAATGTGTGTTTCAGTTGCCTGCTGAGCATCTCTTAATTACTGAGACTTTGCTATTCAAATGGACATGATGATAACAATTCCTTTTTCCAGTCCAGATTTGTGTGGGTGTGAATTAAATCTTGGCGCATTTTGGTCTCTGCAGTTGAGACCAAACTCTTACAGCTGAATGAGTAGGGCCTCTGGGGCTTTTGCTCTGGTCCTTTTGCTCCATTCCTACATAACACCTGACAAGCTTTCTCTCCCCCTCCTGCCCCACTGGTTGTCAGTGAAGCCTGTTCATAAAATGAGAATACTATTACCTCCAACTCTTTGGTAGCTAATAAAGGAATTCCTTGTATGCTAGGTTGATCTCATTAAGATAAGCTTCAGTAAATGTAAATGAAGGAGAAGAGATTGGCCCCAACGGAGTTAAAGATTTGGACTTTAAAATTGAGTATGGTAGAAGAAAAGTGATGGCTTTAATGACATGAGAAAACTGAATAGATGGGAATTATGACCATGATGGGTTGTGGCAGGGAGCAAGGTTGGGGTCTATATCTATCTATCTGTCATGTCTGTCTCTATCATCTATCTGTCACTATCTATTTGTCTATTTTCTATCATCAGTCATCAATCTTTCATCTATCTAATCTAGATAGTTGTATCTATGTATCTAATCTAGATAGATAGATAAATAAATAGAAAAAGAAGAATAATTTGGAGGAAAATGTGAATGTTGGTGTGGATGTTTTCCATGAACCTTTCTGATTTAAAATGGACAGTTGTCATAATAATTGGGGCTCCTGTTGAATTTTCAGTTGAGGGTTGGTCATAAGAAATTCACAAAGAACCAGATCTTTCAACTTGGTTAAAAATCAGTTTGTTGGTTGCATAGTTTAGAGACAGATTCTGTGGATCTTTCTTCAAATAAACCCGAGTTAAGTTGGGAGGGGAGGGCTATAGATGAGCATTTTTAAAATCTACAGAACTAATTGTGTTCAATGCTTTATTGAAAAACATGACAAAAACCATTCAAGAATGGCGTGCAATTAGGTCCCCCATCCACGACATATAATTGGACACCTTTGTGTAGACCCCGTAAAGCTCAGCAGAGCCACATTCCAGACCCCAGGAGACCACCCCCCCGACAAACCACCTCCTGGCCTTAGTATCATAGAATACCAAGGCTCCTCCGCTGTCCCCATAGCAAGAATCCTTCCCCCCCTCCTCAGTTCCTGCGCAAAGCATATTTTCCGTCAGCCTGAGTTGCTTTCCTTGCAAAGTCCGGTTTGCATAGGCAGCTTTGCATTTGTTCGGCTCGACAACATCTACCTCGGTATACAACAAGAAACGGGACTGCCGGGCCCGCTCCGTTTTTCCCCAGCCGGCGATTATTCCTGTGTCATTTGTGTTCACCCGGAAGCCCGGGTTGTGTCCTGGCAAGCAAATTGGAGTAATGTTTTTGTTAATGGGGACTTTGTGTTTCAGTTTAATCAAAGCAATGTCGTTGTCGAAGTTGATGCCATCGTTTGTGAAGCCGCCGTGGACAAAAACCGATTCCGCCCAGACTTGGTGGTAATGAGGAGACCGTTTGTTTAGGAGCCCCATTTTCAAGGTCAGGGAAGAGGCATCAGGGGAGCTGCCCAGAACGTGAGCGGCTGTTAAGATCCAGTTATCGTATAAAAGGGCTCCGCCCCCAGTTGCTCCATGCGTGTCCGTGATTAAAACCTGCCAAGGGAATTGGCCGGGCAGAGCCTTCTGTCCCCCAAAAATTCGCTTCAAAGTGTTAGATGTTTGCACTCCACAGACTGGCAAGCAAGAGAAAGGAAGTATTAGTCAAGCTGTTATTACTTCAGAGAGATTTGATTCTCCCGGCCTCAGTGTACAAAGTCCTAGAAAAGTGTAGGGATTGGATTATGTGTCCCAAACTCAGTTATTTTCCCATTCTTCCCCACCCCAACAAGGAATTCTAAAGAGGGTGGTGGTGGTGGTTGAAGTTTGGATGCCAGGTTTATCAAGCTATGAGGCTTCTCTTTTCCCCACCTCGAGGTGGTGGTTATGGATGACTTTCCCATAACAAACTTCAGAGCTATGGCTGCATTGTAACATGTTATCTGTTGCAATTTTAAAGGCATTTAATGTGGAACATGTTTCTTAGTCACAAATCTAGGCCACGTGTTGACGCTTAAACTATGGAAGTACCAATGTTTCCTTAATGTGTGGTCTTGCTTTGAGATCTCCCAGGTGCTGAATGGCTCAACTACTCCACAAATAGGAATGCTGCCTTATTATTGGTAATACTACATGGGGCAGTCTGGTCTTTTCAAATGCTGGCTTTGTTGTCTGATATGTACCCAATTGTGCAGTTTGATTGTCTAAGTTAATAGTGGATGAGACAAAATACAAAGATTATTTTGTTCTAATACAGAAGTTCTTGGAGAGACTGTTGCAATCAGGGACAAGGGACGCGGCGACTTAGTAGCTAAGACGCTGAGCTTGTCGATCAGAAAGGTCGGCCATTTGGTGGTTCGAATCCCTAGCACCACATAAAGGAATGAGCTCCCGTTACTTGTCCCAGCTTCTGCCAACCTAGCAGTTTGAAAGCTTGTAAAAAATGCAAGTAAAAAAATAGGAGCCCTTTTGGTGGGAAGGGAACAGCGTTCTATGTGCCTTTGGCATTTAGTCCTGCCGGCCACATGACCCTGGAGACATCTTCGGACAGCGCTGGCTCTTCGATTTTGTAACGCAAATGAGCACCGCCCCTAGAGCCTGGAAACAACTTTCACGTAGGTGTGAGGGGAACCTTTATCTTTAATAAGGGATATTTCACATCTCATCTAAAAGTTTGTAATATCTGTTTTTAGCCTTGAATAATGCCTACAATAGTTTCTTTTGCATAGTTAAAAGTAAAATAGTTATGCTGAATGAAAAAAGTTCTTGGTCTCTTTGATTAAATGGATATGAAAAAATCCGCATGAGATTAAAAAACAAAAAAATGGATTATTTTATACTTATGATTCTACACACACATCAACACAACTATGCACAGCTGGCAGGTTAGGAAGGGAAAGTTCTTTCTGTACCACATGGAGCAGATACTGTAAGCATCATGAAGCAAGGAAATGATGACATTTGTCTGAGATCATATTCTTGTCTTATGTACCTGTTATAGAGCACTTGCAAATATATTACCTGGTTCACAGACTGGAGGTGCTTTGTTTCCCTTGTGATCCTTCCAGAAACCATCAGGGGCACACCAATAATTGCCTGCATAGACAGTATAGTTTTGGTAAAGAGATATGCTACCCATGCTTCAAATTGCAGCCAGCTCTTTCCTACGAGTTTAAAATACAGTCCTAACTCTCACCGGAAGGTCCCAGTTTGCATCCCGTCGTTTACTGATACCTCCTGTAGGAGATGACCAGGCTGAGACCGAGGGAGGAGTCAAGCACATCATCAGTTCAGAGTCCCTTTGCACCCATAAGAAATCTAAGTTGAACCCTCCTTGAATTCCAGACTCTTTATCTATTGCTGATTTGTCTTGATGGTTAGTAGAACAGATTCTCATTTAGCGGTAGCATGAAATAAACTATTTTTGGGTTTAACTCTGGCTCCCGATTTCTTGTACCTGGCATCTCCCTCTCTCATGCCTCTGTGCTTAGCAATATCAGAATCCTTGTGTCCTCATCCCGCCAGTTTTACAAACGCTGAAAACTAGTTTTCACTCCGATAGGTGTGGACATGGTGCAATACCAGAGCAATTAATGCAAAGCCGTACAAGGCACTGGTGTTTAGCCCAGCATTATTATTATTTTTTAATGGAGCACTTCTTACTGTTTGATTGTCATGTCATTGTCGAATTCTTTCTCCATGTGCTGATCCACAGTTACCCAAAGCAGCACTTCCTTTTCACAGGGGAGGGCAGTCTGAGTAGCCTTTGTGAAACTGCAAGGTTTGCAGCATTATTCTTTTAAGCATTGGATTGTTGGCTTTTTTTGTTTTTTTTACTCTATTGAGGCAGTCAAATAAGGGGGAGAGATTTTCAGAATTACAGAATATTTCAGGGTTCATGAGAATATTAATAAGAATGCCCTGGGTGAAGATGCTAAACAGAATGCAGAAGAGCTCCCTTACTTTGACAAATTTCCTCCAGGATCATAGGGAACCTTTGCAAGCAAAATTGAAGGTAGCCTCTTCTGTGTCACAAAAGGTTTCTCTTACCAGACTGGCCAGTTTTCAGGGCATAGAAGGGGCTTTCACAGTTATATTTGATTTCAGCTTGATAGGTGGAAATCTCTCTTCCAGTGACATACATAAGTGTGCCATTCGCTATGTCACTGGCAGGGCCACAATCAACAACTGAAAAGGATAAGGAAGCAAAATTAAGCATCCAGAGGAATGCAGACAATAGTTACAAGAAACATCAGGATAACAATAGTGGCAGGCTAGGCAGTAGAGAATCTGGTCCCAAGTCAAAGATAATTTTTTCCGAGATTTAAATTTAGAGACTTGAGTATCTATCATCAGGGATCTGAAACTCAGATGTATTTGTTTTAATTCTTACAAATTCTTTTTTTCAGCTTGTAAGTCACATAAATTACATTCTGCCTCTAAGTGTCTCCCAAATGACTTCTGGAGCATAAAATCAATTTTAAAAGAAGAATTAGAGGGTGAGCAGAAGCAAGATAAAAGATTTCTTTTGGCATTTAACTCCCCTGTAGTAAATTCATAGCGAAAACTGGGACATATGTTGGTCTGTCTCTGCTGAAAATATTTCAAAGCAGGCAGATTTTATTCTGAGATTCAAATGCAGTTTGTCTACCACAATTTTCATTAGCTTTGTCCTGTCAGATTTGATATGGATTTCCACAAGTAACATTATGCCAGGTCCCACGTGGATTCTGGGCAAAGACCTACTGGTGCATTGGGCCATTGGCTTGTTCCAGGTACCGTCCTTTTGGCAGGTTGCTTTGAACGATTTCACAATCAGTTTGTTCTGTGGGAGGAAAAGTGAAAGAGTTCAGGGAATTTGTCTCGCAGTTTGAGAATTCCTTTGTTGGTAATCATTCCCTCCCCTCCAAAAAAGGACAGAAAAAACAGTGTTGTGTCATGCAAGAGCTTGATATCCCTTCACCCCCGACCAGAAAGAACAAAACAGGGAAAGGTTAATAACAGCTCAATATTAAAAGCATTTATAATGTTTTATAATGTTTGGGGTTTTCCTCTCTGGATGTGAAATATATACAGCACAGTGACTGCTTTGGTCCAAATTCCACAGCTAAAATTTATACCTATCTGTATAAGTTGCCAACCCATAGAAGTAAAAAAAACTGTAAGAATATTACACACTTCCAAAAGCGCATAGCCCACATTGCAAGAGAGGCTGTAGAAGTCTTTCAGAATATATTTTGCCTGCACTGGAGAGAGACGGCCGTTGGGTGGTGCTTGAGGGTTGGGACATGGCAAAGCTGCAGAGAGGAAAAACAAATCAGCCTTGATTTCCTGCTTCTTGGCAAAATGCAATTAAATCATCTCGCAGTTCTTACAGAACTCTACATTTCGGATTTTTGTTTTTCTAGTTTTCCTTGTCTGAATGGAAAATTAATCTATGCGACATAATGGGCTGTTATCATTTGTCCCACTGCCGTCTTCCTAACTGCTTCAGGAACCATCTGAATTGTGAACGTCTTGGTACAATGGGCATAACTTGCCTCAAAAGAATTTTAAATGCTGTTGCTTGAGGATCAAGATAATAAGTACATTTAGCCGTTCCAAGTTACAATGGCACTGAAAAAGATGGCTTATGGCCATTCTTCACACGACGTGGTCGTGATCAAAATTCAGATGCTTGGCAATTGACTCATGTTTCTGACTGTTGCAATGTCTCAGAGTCACGTTATTCCCCTTTTGCGACCTGATAAGCAGTCAATGGGGAAGCTAGATTCCCTAACAGCCGGGTTGCTAACTTAACAACTGCCATGATTCACTTAAACAACTGTGCCAAGAATAGTGGTAAAATGAGGTAAAACGCACTTAACAAATTTCTCACTTAACAAGATAAATGTGCTCAATTGTGTCTATAAGTTGAGGACTACCTATATCCCTTTAACAATAGGATTTCAAATTTGCTTTTCCCTCCCCTTCATTTTTACCGTGCTTCTCCCCTCTCTCCAAACACCATTGATTTTCTTCCTGGGTGAATGGAGAGACTCCAATTTTGCTCCTCTGAGGATCTCCTTCCCTGAACAGTTTTTAACAGACACTTCAGTTTGTGCATTCAGCTAACATGTCTTTCCCCAAGCCTTCTAACCTGTTGTATCATATCTGAGCTTCCATCCAGCATGAACACCAGAAAGGTCAGTGATGAACGAAATATCAACCGTATTGCTTCGTGTTTCAATTTTGGGAGGAGGGGAGTTGCCGCAGAATGGACCATATTCTTTCTTGGGGGTCTTAACCTGGAAGAACCATAAAGCATAAGTATTTTATAGCATCCAACATGCAGATATTGCAGTCTGGCTCTGTCTGATGCCATTGTTTAAGAAAGAAACGTCTTCGATTATTTTTTAATTTCCTTTATCTTATTTTAAATACGTTAGTTTTGAAGATAACCCATCCAAAATGGAATTTGTCTGTGGTGCGGCTGCAGAAATTGTGTGAAGTTTATTGGATTCACTGTGATCCAGGTACCATATGATTTCAGGATATGTCATTCAATGTCATCTCCCTTCAGTGTGATCCTATAGTACAGAAAGAAATGGCTTTAGAAAGTGTGCAGAAATGTGCTATCATTTTTTTTTTAAAGGCAAGTTTTAAACTTATTTCAGACTGCACCTTAACATTTCAATGATTGTGTGGCAAGTAGGGTTTTTTTTTATTATTTTATTTTTTGAAAATCCTCTTGAGCAAAATTTTGGAAAACCTGGTCATTGCGGATAGGATCTCGTGGCTCACAAGTGTGGTGAAATAGAAATATATTGTAAATGTTAATTTATTCTGAAGGTGTCTTGTGGCATTGACTGGCTTCATACATCATACTAGATTGTCATGTAATTTGTCTACTTTTTCCTTTGCAAATCCTTTTTATTGTTTTAAAGCTTTTCTGTTTGTGCTTTGCTCTTTGCTTCCTAGAGTTTGTTAAGATAGGAGCAAGGAACATATCTAGGTAGGTAGGTAGGTAGATAGATAGATAGATAGATAGATAGATAGATAGATAGATAGATAGATAGATAGATAGTAAACTGTACTTTAGGGCCTAACATATCTTAAATCCACCCTTTGCAGCTTATTCAACAAATCATGACGTAGGGTGCTTTGGGAAGCCAGTCTCTGTTAGTTGCAGTGAATTAAATAAAGATGTGAAAAATCCAGTTTTGTAGCATGGAGGGAGGACCTATAAAGCTAATACCACTGACCTTGAGGATATCATAGGGACACAGTACTTCTGGATGGTCTTCTACATCGAAGATTCCCACAAATTCTAGGATGACCATGAAACCTTCTTCCACTCGGATGCTATAGTTGCACTCAGATATTTTAGGATACGGGTTGGGATAATTGGGGCTGGAGATCACACCAGTTCTTGCTGTCAACACCTTATTCGGACAATACGCTGAAAGGAAGGGGGAAGAATGTTCAGAGTTTTGCAGCCTAAATTCAGCACCAGAAAAATAAACACACATGGCTGATGCTTCAGTTAACGTCTTTATAAACATATTAAGTGAATTTTACAATACCAGTTGTAGATTTCTCCAACATGGACAAACTCAAACAGAAGCAGACACGTTAAAAGTTCAGAGCAGAACAGCAATTCAGGAGCTCAGAAATAGACATTAGTTTAGTTCAGCAGGCAAGCAAACAAGTTAGTTTCATCGTCAATAGACACAGAGCTTAAGATAGCTTCAGAACTGCAGAGCTTAATATAGAGCCAACCTAGGCGACTTCTAGTTTCAGTTTCCAAATAGTCCTCATTGGCTGACTTAGTTGCTGTGCCTATTCATCGGCTGACCTTGTTACCATGCTCTATTCCAGTTCTGAATATATTCTGACAAAGAAGAAGAAAACAAACCAGAAGCCGTCTTCAGAAAAAAAATGTGCATTTTTTTTTGTTTAAAATTCATATTCAGTTCAAGGTTCACATTGAGGTTTGAGCCAAAAGACCATTTCAAATCCTAGGCTGATGTAAGAAGAAATGAGGTGCAAATGTCAGTGTTCCATTGCAAAGCAGGCTAACAGGAGATTGATGCGTTCATTTATCTGAACAAGCCCAGGTAGTCCTTGACTTGCAACAGTCCTTGTTTAGTGCCTGTTTGAAGTTACAGCGGCACCGAAAAAAGGTAACTAACAACCACCTACGACCATTACAAGCATCCCCGTGGTCACATGATCAAAATGCAGGTGCTTGGCAACTGAACTCATATTTACGACAGCCACAGTATCCCAGGGGTCACGTGATCCTCCTTTTGCAACCATCTGACAAGCAAAGTCAACAGAGAAGCCCAATTCACTTAACAACCGTGTTTCTAAACTTAACAACTGCAGCAATTCGCTTAACAATCGTGGCAAGGAAGTTTGCAAAACAGGAACAGGGCTCACTTAGCAAATGGTCCCTTTCAACCACAGAAATTTTGGGCATCAATTGTGGTCGTATGTCGAGGACTACATGTACTGCGTAGTTTTAGTGACGACGGGGCTGTTTTAAGTCCTCTCTTTAAGATAACGATGGGTGCTCTCTATCGTTTCTTATCTAAAGTGGTCCAGATATAGCCCGGAGACCTGTCCTTGCAGAAGAAGAAAGAGTTTTCCTGTTTTGATTCATCACCAAAGATGAATTTGCAGTTCCCAACAGAGAGAGATAAAATGTTTTTGGTTGTGGTTTCAATTTGTGCCACAGCCATCTCCCTCTTTCCAATACCTCCCAAAATACAAGTCACCTCCCGACAACTCTGTTCATGGTTGCCAGGTGTATAGGAGTGGTAATAGAGCAGTGATGGCTCACCTTTTTGGGGTCTGCCAAAAATTATGTGCGGACTTGCATGCTCGCACTCGTGTGCCAGCACCCAGAAGGCACACCCCCTACGCATGCGTGTGCGATGACCACCCACCCCGCTTCCCCCTTATCTGCACTGCGCCTCACAGCTGATTTTCAGCTTGTTTGAGGCCTTTTTTGGCCTCCCAAAGGCTTGAGGAAGGCTTCTGCAGGCTTTGCAGGCTGAAAACTAGCCCCGTTTCTGGTATTTTCAGAAAAACAGGAAGTGATGAAACAGCTAGTTTTTGGCCTTCCTCAAGCCTTTGGGAGGCCGAAAAAGGCCTCAAATCAGCTGTGTGGCGCGCGCATGCCCAGTGAGGTAAGTTTGCTTGCAGCTCATGTGCTGGCACAAAGGGCTCTGTGTGCCATAGATTCGCCATCACGGTAATAAGAGTTTCCATGGTAAAGTCCAGCACGGTAGGACTTTTTGCGGCTGATAAATTTAGAGCCACAACG